>JAGFNQ010000187.1:761568-857025 GCA_024364735.1 Boesenbergia rotunda
TGTCCTTGAAGAACAACTTCCAACCATCCTCCTGAAGATGCAACTCCAGACCAGTTAGTGGCCTATCAGAAACATGTGGCCGATTCTGAACTTGCGAGTTGCATCATGCTGGCCGCTATGGTACCTGAGCTACAAAAGCAGCATGAGCATATGGATGCTCAAACCATCGTCTTCCATCTTCATGAGCTGTTTGACGAGCAAGCGAGATCCGAAAGGTTTGAGGTCTCCAGACTCCTCTTCACCTCTAAGATGCAGGAAGGCACTTCTGTTTCATAGTTTGTGTTGAAGATGTTGGGGTACATTGAGCGACTATCACACTCGGATTTGCAATGGATCACGAACTAAGTATTGACTTAATTCTACATTGTTTGCCCAAGAGTTACTCACAGTTTGTGATGAACTATTGGATGAACAAGCTGGAGACTACCATTCCTGAGTTGCTCAACCTGCTGAAGATTATAGAGCCTTCTGTAAAGCAGGATCAGAAGATGGTACTGTTAGTTGGTTCCTCAAAGAAAGACTCTAAGAGGAAGCCCAAAGAACAAAATAAGGGAAGGAAGAAAAAGGCCAAAAAGATTGAAAAGACACTTGCCATCACTGCGGCAAGGAGGGCCACTGGCGAAGAAACTGCAAGGTTTATCTTGAGTCCTTGAAGAAGAAGGCATCCGATGTCCCGTCCTCTTCAGGTATCTTCGTTATTGAATGTCACCCTATTTCCTCGGACACCTGGGTACATGATACTCGGTGTAGCTCACATATATGTAATGACATACAGGGGCTAAGGAATAAAAGAAGACTCTTCAAGGGAGAAGCGAATTTGTGAGTTAGAAATGAAGCAAAGATTGCTGCTGTTGCCATCGGAACATATTTGCTAAAGCTCCCTACTGGACTTATCTTAGAATTGGATAATTGTTATTTTGTTCCTTCGTTAATAAAGAACATTGTATCTATTTCATGCTTGAATGAAAAGGGTTATCATTTAACTTTTAGTAACAATTGTTATTACATAACTTTAAATGTTCTTTTTGGGACCAGAACTTTATGCAATGGTATCTACACGTTAGATTTATCCGGTGACGTTTTCAATATCGATGTTAGCAACAAACGTGCTCGAATAGATAATCAAATACTCCTATATGTGGCATTGTCGTCTTGGTCATGTAAGTACAAAATGCATGACCAAATTACACCGATGTGGAATTCTGGAATCAGTTGAACCCGGTTTATTTGATACATGCGAATCATGCTTAAAAGGCAAGATGACCAAACTACCCTTTTCTGAAAAAGGTAAACCAGTGGGAGAATTGCTTGGTCTAATACATACTGATGTATGTGGACCAATGTCAACTCTTGCACAAGGAGGCTATAGCTACTTCATTACCTTTATTGATGATCACTCACGATTCGGGTATGTGTTCTTAATGAAACACAAATCTGAAGCTTTTGAGAAATTCAAAGAGTTTAGAAGTGAAGTAGAGAAATAGCTTGGCAAAAGTATTAAGATACTTCGATCCGATCCGGGTGGTGAATACTTGAGTCAAGAGTTTCAAGATTATCTTAGGGACAATGGGATATTGTCTCAATGGGCTCCGCCATATACACCACAGCATAATGGTGTATCTGAGAGGCGTAACTGAACCTTGATGGATATGGTTAGATCTATAATGAATCATGCAACTCTTCCAAAATCCTTTTGGGGCTATGCGCTTAAGACAGCTGTTTACTTACTAAACAAAGTCCCGACCAAGGTAGTCTCTACTACTTCATATGAGACGTGGAATAGTATGAAATCTCATTTATCTCACCTTAAGATATGGGGTTGTCCTGCTTATGTAAAGTGGACTGTATTAGACAAATTGGATGCTATGTCTGATAAATGTCTATTTATTGGATAGCCTAAGGAAATGAAAGGTTACCAATTCTATCATCCCTTGGAACAAAAGATATTTGTTTCAAGGCATGCTATATTTCTAGAAAAAGAATTTCTTTTACAAGAAAACAGTGGGAGTAGCATTGAACTTGAAGAAGTTCAAGAAACTCCAATAGACATTACAGTGACACCTAGTCTAGACCCACAACCAATAACTCATAATGATGAGCTATCAGTTGAACCTAAAACAACACCACTTCTTCGTAGGTCTGATAGGGCACGCAATATTCCAGAGAGATACGGATTTCTCATAAGTGAATCGAACGACGTGTTACTCATTAACGATGACGAACCTATCAGTTATGAAGATGTTCTGAAAAATTCAGAAAGGGATAAATGGCTTGAAGCCATGAAGTCGGAAATGGATTCCATATACCAAAATCAAGAATGGGACTTGGTTAACCCACCTGAAGGGATTAAGCCCATATGGTGCAAGTGGGTTTTCAAGAAGAAAACCGACATGGAAGGTAATGTTATTACCTTTAAGGATAGATTAGTGGCAAAAGGATATCGTCAGAAACAAGGAATTGATTATGATGAAACCTATTCGCCAGTAGCTATGCTTAAATCCATTCGGATGCTCCTAGCCATAGCAGCTCATTATAATTATGAGATATGGCAAATGGATGTGAAAACAGCTTTTCTTAATGGAAACCTGCTTGAGGATGTATACATGATACAACCTGAAGGTTCCACATCGGTTAATAAAACCAATGTATGCAAGCTTCGACGATCCATATATGCACTAAAGCAAGCATCTAGGAGCTGGAACATCCGTTTTGATGAGACAATCAAAGAGTTTGATTTCTCACAAAATCCTGACGAACATTGTGTGTACAAGAAGGTTAGTGGGAGTGCAGTCGTATTCCTAGTGTTATATGTCGATGACATATTACTTATATGAAACGATATATCAATCTTACAGTCAGTTAAAATTTTGTTGTCCAATACTTTCTCCATGAAAGACCTGGGAGAAGCAACCTATATCCTTGGGATTAGAATCTATAGAGATAGATCAAAACGGTTGCTTGGTCTTTCGCAGTCTACATATATAGACCGAGTGCTAGAAAGGTTTAGCATGTCGGAATCCAAGAAAGGTTACCTTCCCATCAGGCATGGGATCAACCTTTCGAAGTCTATGTGTCCACGCACAGAAGACGAGAGGATTTGCATGAATAAGATTCCTTATGCATCCACGATAGGATCTATCATGTATGCTATGTTATGTACTAGGCCCGATGTATCGTACGCTCTGAGCGTCACAAGCAGATACCAGTCTGATCTAGGAATGGATCATTGGGCGGCTGTCAAGACAATCCTCAAGTACTTAAGAAACACTAAGGATGTGCTCCTAATATATGAAATAGGTGATATGGTAATACGTGGGTATACAAATACCAGTTTCCAGATAGATAAGGATGACTCCAAATCTCAGTCCAGATACGTATTTATTTTGAATGGAGGCGCAATAAGTTGGAAGAGTTCCAAGCAAGACACCGTAGCGGATTCTACCACGGAAGCGGAATATATTGCAGCTTCGGAAGCAGCAAAGGAAGTAGTCTAGATCAAAAAGTTTGTCTCAGAACTTGGTGTGGTTCCAACCATTGATGAAGCAATACCGGTTTACTGCGACAACAATGGAGCTATTGCACAAGCAAAGGAACCAAGGTCTCATCAGCGATCCAAACATGTGCTTCGCCGCTATCATCTGATCAGAGAGATTATAAGTAGGAATGATATACAAATTGAGAAAATTTTCACTCAAAGGAATTTAGCGGATCCTTTAACTAAGGCCTTGCCTCAAAGCAAGTTTGAGGGTTATGTTAGAGCCTGTGGTATTGGTTACTGTAGCGATTGGCATTAGGCCAAGTGGGAGTTTGTTAGTGATATGAGAGAAGTGTCCTAAGGCAATTGCCTTATGATTGTAATCAATTATTTTAATAAATGAATATTCACTATTTGAGTATACATGTTTGTGTATTTGATTGAGATCATAAACTCATTTACTGAATGTCCACAATATAATTCACAGCATTAGAGAATTTGTGATAAATTCACAACTAGTGATTATCTATACATGTGCAATTGTAAAGTATTGAAATTGTCCCTAGTCGATGAATTGATAAATACGGACACTATCAATTCTGTTGAGACAAGCATGGGTTATTCTCTAATCAGCTGATTCTCACTGGCTGGTGACATTGAGATGTCCGGAGATAAACATGAATGCTAGTTAAGGGAACTAGTTCATTAGAGTGACTGGCTGTAAAACTTCATATGGTAGTCTACATATAGATATGTCAGTGAAGTTCATACTGCAGCTTAAGTGCGATGTTCCTTTGACTTACAGTGTTCAAGTCATCTTGGTCATGGAGACTTATACTTTGACATCTTAAGAAAGCATCTCCAAGGAGGTGTGGACCCAAGATGATTGGGTATAAGCCGAAGTGCCCGAAGATGTTTGAACAGCCTACAAAGGATTCACCACTCCTTGCGAGGAGATATATACCCGAGGCCTATCGTCGGATTGTTACTCGAAGCCTCTGGCCAGACCATGACATGTTCAGAGTATGAATCTCTTAAATACATGAGAGTAATTAGAATCCGTAGGACGAGAAAACGTTACTTGGGCTAGATGTGACGTAGTCAGCTTAGTGGGGACTCACACACATAGACCATGTCCTGAACCAAGTGGGTATAAGATGGTGAAGGGAATGGGGCACGATTCATTATAGCTGCTGAAGGGTTTCAGAATTGTTTCTGAGGTCAATCGTTAATCTTTCGATTAATTGGGGATCATGATGTACTACTACGTGCCACTCAGGATCGTTCTATAATTGATTAATTATAGACGACCAACATAAATTGAAAGTCTATTTAGTCACATGCACTACGAGTAATCCAAGGGATTTAAAACGAGTTGAAAATTGGATTTTCCAATCAAGAGAGATTAAGTTTGGTTGAACCAAACGATAAGTCGAATCTGAACTTTTCAGAGACGCATCGGAAGCGTAAAATGACTAAGTCTTTTGAAGACTTAATAGATGAATTAAATAAGTTTAATTCATTGGGGCTTGGCTTGGATGGGCCAGCCAAAGAGGGCCTCCATCCCCTTTGCTTGGCTGGCCACAACAAAGGGAGAGAACCATGTTTTTGGTTCAATTTATAAAATAAACCAAGTGTGGTTTGTTTTATAAAATTATGGATGATATAAATTTTTATATAATAAACCAAGGTTTGGTTTATTTTTCATGGAAATTAAAATGAACCATAGATTGGTTTATTTTATAAAATCAATCATGGATTGATTTACCATGATAAGGAAATTTATTCCATAGGAGAGAAGAGACTTGATTGATTTTTTATCATGAATTAAAATATGATTTTAACCATGATATAAAATCAAACTTGGCATGATGGAATAAGTTATTCCATATTTGAGAGGCTTGATGGTTAAGAAGCCTCTATATAAAGGACCCAAGGCAAGGCTTGGGTGATAATCATAGAGATGAAGGCATAGGCTCTCACCCTCTCTTTCTCTCCTTCTCTTCTCCCCTTCTTGCCGTCCGCCAACCAGCCCCAAGAAGGAGCACCAGCCGGCCGCCCCTACCCTTTCCCTGCCGGCCACCACCTGCTACCGAAGAAGGAAGCTCTGGCCATCACTTGGCCGGAAGAAGGTGCTGTCGGAATTAGAGTTTGCCGCAATGATCTTTTTGCCGCATGCCTCTTCTTTTGCTTCGCCGGAATTTTGATTCAGGCCATCCTTTTGTGGTAGTCTTCCGACTTCTCTCTTGGTTTTTCTCGTCGTGTTCTCGGAGAATCTAGTAGCTCTCGAGAATACGAAACTCGTGGCTTTGCGAAGTCATCCCGAAGATACTCGGCATGGACGCGAATAGAGGCAGAGCTTCCAAGGGACGCTTACGGTTGGATCTCGTCCCTTCCTTCGAGTTACACGAGGTAATACGTAAATTAGTTTATATTTCTGTAAAATTTCAAATATATGATCATGTCTACACAAGATAAAATTGCATGCTTAGATGTGTGGTTAAATGATTTAGAGAAATTATTTATGCTAAACCTTCCACTGCACATAATTAATTTTGAAATTACGAACCCGCATCCTTGTCAACATGCACCCGGTCCCAACAGAGCAACCACCCGGGTTTGAAAATACAAACTACCCTAATCATGTCTATAGACTAAGGAAGGCCTTATATGGATTAAAACAAGCACCCCTGGCTTGGTATGAAAGGCTCTCATCTTTCTTAGTATCCAAGGGTTTTAGAAGGGGAACAATTGATCCAACTTTATTTCTAAAATCTAAGGATAAGGACATCTTTGTGGCCCAAGTATTTGTTGATGACATCATTTTTGGGTCAACAAATAGTAAATTTCTCCATGAGTTTATCAAGTGCATGGAAAATGAGTTTGAAATGAGTCTTGTTGGGGAATTGACCCTCTTCTTAGGATTACAAGTTAAACAAACAAATGAAGGGACTCATGTTTATCAAACAAAATATACTAGGGGAATCATAAAGAAATTTGGATTAGAACATGCTAAGGTAGCATCTACCCCCATTGGAACAAATGTAAAGATGGATAGTGATCATGAAGGGAAGGTGGTAGATCCAAAACAATATAGAAGCATGATTGGTAGCTTGTTGTACCTAACCGCTAGTAGACCAGATATATTATTTACGGTAGGTATGTGTGCAAGGTATCAATCTTGTACCAAAGAGTCTCACCTAGTGGTAGTAAAAAGGATCATAACGTATATTAAGGGTACTCTTAATATTGGTCTTTGGTATCCTAGAACTCCAAACACTGAACTATTTGGATACACCGACTCCGATTATGCGGGTTGCAAGTTAGATAGAAAGAGTACTAGTGGTGGGTGTCAATTTCTTGGTTTATCCCTAGTTAGTTGGAGTAGTAGAAAATAACCATATGTTGCCTTATCAACAACCGAGGCCGAATATGTAGCAATGGGTGGTTGTGTGTCTCAATTACTTTGGATCATGCATACCTTAGAGAATTATGAGCTTCATTATTCCAAGATCAAGGTTTTATGTGACAATGTGAGTACTATTAATTTGACTAAAAATCCGATGCATCACTCTAGGACAAAATACATTGAAGTGAAGCATCACTTCATTAGGGATCATGTGGCAAAGGGTAGCATAGAATTACATTATGTTGAATCAAAGTCTAACCTTGCCGATGTAACGCCCGCCTTTTTCCCACACCTTATGGTGTGGCGAGAAGGCGGCGTTACGCTAAACATACATGTACATATAAAACATCTTGATGCAGCGGAATAATTTTTTTTTTCTTCTAGACATGCGTTTAACCATACAACTAATCCATGAACCATATATAGATGCCTAAATTATCATTCATGAACATGGTGACGTTGTAACTTAGCATATCACCATCATACATAGCATCATGATATAAGCTTTCCATAACTTATCCATAAGCATCATAAGTAGCAAGTAACTTATTCATAACATCATAAGTCTTAAGTCATTCATTAAGCATAACCATTATAAGCATAGCATAGCATCTAAGGAGGCATTTCAAAACCCAAGACATGCGATACGTGTAAATAAAAGAATCCTTTGCCATGTCACCGCCACACACACACATGCTCTTGCCCCCCTTGCTTGATCTGCGGTATAAGAAATATAAGACTGTAAGCACAGAGGCTTAGTAAGACCCTTTCCTACTCACAAAAATCCGTACGTCACATATTCATAAACATGAAACAGTGGACATTGCATAATTCCGAACATAAAGCATAGACTTGACACATATCTACTATGGCATAATTCTTGACATTGTCATATACGTAGACTTACTTATCATGGCATAATTCTTAACATGAGCATAAACATAAACATAAACATACTTATCATGGCATCATTCTTAGCATGAGCATAAACATAAACATAAACATACTTATCATGGCATCATTCTTAGCATGAGCATAAACATAAACATAAACATACTTATCATGGTATAATGCATAACATGAATGAATGAATGAGTCAAATGCATGTATCATAAGGATGCTTAATTTTGACACTATGTGAAAATTAATAATAGACTTCGGATATTATCTAAAGTAATAAGTAGATAATTACCGAAGTAGACGCGCGTGAAGTAAAAAGGTCAGTTTTTTACTTCACCACGAAATACCGAAGTCTTTCACCGGTTCAAAATCGGTTCAAAGTTGAACCGTTTTCGAAGTAAAATGGCTCTATTACTTCATCGATCTCGCTGAAGTATTTGATCGTATATAACTTCATAAGTTGACAAAGTAAAATATTTATACGACTTCACAAATTTTTTATTCTGGTGTAGTAAATATTTAATTTTACTTCTACAAAATTTGAATTGGTCGAAGTATTTTTTGTTGTATTACTTCGGCATAATGTAGATGCATTAGAGTATATGTTGCTATAACAAATATTTAAATTTAGCGAAGTAATTTATACAAACGACTTCACAAATTAAATAAATGACGAAGTAAATATTTTTTTTAACTACGCTGCTAATTAAATTTGACGAAGTCTATTGTATTGCATTACTACACCATTTATTTGTATTGTCGAAGTAATTCATCATATTTTGTTACAATACAATTGTAATTAAACAAATATTTTTCACCACAATATATTTCAAAAATATCTATTTGAATTACTACAACACAATATTTTTCACCATTAAAATTAAACATATATATATATATATATATATCAGAAATATCTATTCATACAATTCAAAAGTGTATTCATAAAAGACATTAACCAACTTCACCCAAAATCTGTTGTATTCATAAATCTCAAAATACAATCAAAATTTTTTTCACACCCTACACAAAATTCATGCAACTCTGCTGCAAATTTGACACCAGTTGGACCAGCCCCAACAATCACAAAATGCAGAATTCTCTTCCTTTCTTCTTCATGATCAATGTCGAAGAATAGCTCTTTTAAAATAATCTATCACACTTCCACGTATTTCTGAGCATCCTCAACTTCCTGCAATATATATTAGTCTAACATGACAAGGAAAATCACGTAATAATCAATCAAATTGTAACAAAAGCAACTTCTCTAGGTACATCAAGTTAATTTACTTTGTACTCACAGCATAGAGGGGTCAATTTGCTAGTTGGAGGGTAAAAATTGGTATGTAGCGACATGATTTGAATGCATCTAGAACTTGATCAGACTCATTCTTGCTGAAACTCAAGCAAAATGTTTTTCTGACTGTGGTTAGAGCTACAGGAGCCAACATGAGGCAATGAGAGAGTTTCAATCTTTAAGTGATTTCAACTGAGATTTTGTCTCTAGTCGTGGAAAGTACTTGCGCCTGTTAAAACATTGTAATAACAGTTTGAAATATAAAGATACATGGTCATTACAACTGAACATGGGGAAACTTGTTCTCACGTATATATTCTCAAGTAGTTTATAACATGTCAAAAAATTCTTAACATAGTTCTCTTGGTAAATAAATAATGTACAGTTTGGTGGAAGTAGGAATGACTCGAAAGATCTTGCTAAAGCAATAGAAAATGAATGTTTCCCAAGTCAAAGATTAAACAAGAGACACTCATATAAATTGAAAAGGTATTGAGCATATGCATACATGCAGCCTGAGGCTTGAAAGGAAATGACACTTTCATACTCCATTCAAGCATGGAGAAACCTCCATTAGTTATCTTTATCCACTAGGTTCCTGTCTGATCTTATGAAGGAAAAATATATGCAATCTTTAACCATACATTTTGTTGTCATGACTTTAGTCCTTGTGCCAGGCTATATAACAACCTATGTCCATGAGGCTTGCCTTAAAATATTAAAGAATGCAATGCCTAAAAGAGACTTACTATGCGTCAGAAACCATTTGAAATATAAAAGATGATGAGATGGAAATTAGTATAAAAATCTGGAATATGCAAACAATACTTAGTTATCAGTTGATAACCTAGTTATCAAAATCCCTTAGAGGACAAGTTCATATACGTTGCTACTAATGCAACAAATTTATCATCCGAGATAGAAGTGGAAAAGTTGGAAGTTAGTACATTTGCAACAAATTAGTATTAAAAGAAGAGAGGATAGGTATTTGACATACAATTCAGTCACAACTCTATAATCTCCTGGTTGTGAGCATGTGACCCCTGACAATGGGGGTAAGTTACCATCACCACATGGGTCTTCTCCAACCCATACATAAACCACTCTTGTGACGACCCACCTTAACCTTAACTTCCCTTAAAGTGGACGTCACTTTTACTTAACCTTAACTTTACCTTATTCTTAGCCTTAGGTTACAACTACTTGACTTCCCTTAACTTGCTCTGATTTTTTTTTCTTTTTAAAAAAAAAACTTTCATTTTATTTGCTTTGCAAGGATTTAACTCCTAGACCTCTTAGTTGTAAAACTAAAGCACTAACCATCTACCCTACAACACTTTCTTTTCAATGGTACCAGTCGACTGATATATAGCCAGTCGACTGGTGCATCGAACAGAAGGTTCTGTTCGATATCGCAGTCGACTGGCTATATATCAGTCGACTGGTACCATTGAAATGAAAGTGTTGTAGGGTAAATGGTTAGTGTTTTAGTTTTACAACTAAGAGGTCTAGGGGTCAAATCCTTGCAAAGCAAATAAAATGAAAGTTATTTTTAAAAAAGAAAAAAAATCAGAGCAAGTTAAGGGAAGTCAAGTAGTTGTAACCTAAGGCTAAGAATAAGGTAAAGTTAAGGTTAAGTAAAAGTGACGTCCGCTTTAAGGGAAGTTAAGGTTAAGGTGGGTCGTCACAGAGTGGTATCAGAGCAAAAGGTTCCACCCTTCCGCCACACTGACATCAAGCATCAATCCTGCCGCCTACCAAGTAAGAAGTTCATATGTTGTAGTTTTATAAGCTTTTTATTATTAACTGCTAGTATCAGTAAGTGCATGATGATAGAAAAGTATATTGGTATTATTTTATGCTAATATGTGCAAGGAGATAATTAAGTAAGTTAGTAAGTGATAATGAGCTTTTATTTTCTTTACACTATAGAATAAGAGAATGGCAAGAGGATGCCCCATAATTGTCTGAAATAAGGAGCAAGCTCCTAGAGGGCAAGAGGCAATATAGTCTCTTTATGATATAGGGTAAGAGAATGTCAAGAGGACGTCCTAGAAAGGCCCAAAATGAAGAGCGAGCTCCTGAAGGGCAAGAGGCAACAAAGTCAGTACCACCACCAAATCTTTTAGAGGTGGTGGCTCGGTTACAAGGGTAAGTAGTAGAATAGCAGCAAGTTATTGCCACCATGATGACTAACCAGTAGGCCGCTCCCATTACCCCGAGGGTGGATAATGTAGTGGCACCAGTTGTGACCGACGATCCATCGGTTACATCTATAGTCCCGGCAAGGGGGGTAAGGCAAGAAGCGTACCTCATCTAGTGGTAGAAACTGAAGCCAGAGAACTTCTCAGGCACAAGTGAACCATGGGATTCTCAAGCATGGTTCAAAACGTGGAAAAGCAAAGTAGAGCAACTGGACTGACCTGAGGTAGAGAAGATAAAGTGTGCCTCCTTCTGCCTTACCGGAGATGCTAAATTGTGATGGGAGAGAGTCTAGGCCAAGAGAAATGTCAGCCAGATGACATGGGCCGACTTCGATATCGAGTTCTTTGAAGAATACATTCATATGCGAGTAACCAACAAGCATTATGATGAATTCACGGAGTTCAGACCTGGAGAACTATCCGTGGATGAAGCAGTGAGGAAGTTCAACCGACTAGCTTGTCTGTGCCTAGAGCTAGTTGGCACTGAAAGAGAAAGAGTCAGGCTAATGATCAAGATGTTAAGGACTGAGATAGCTTTAAAGGTGGCCAGCGGTATTAGTAGGCCGCAGACCTCGGAAGGACTGATAACAGTATAAAGGCCACCAGAAATGTTAAATGATGAAGTTCTTAATGACCTTACCTTTGAGAGAGGTCATGGCATCTACTCAGTGGCTAAGAGCTGTATTAATTCGGATTTCCAACCGAGAACTCTATAGTGATTTAGTAGTCCTTGTGATGAAGGATTACGATATCATTTTAGGGATGGACTTCTTGAGCAAGTACAATGCTTCTATAGACTGCCGCAAGAGAAAAGTCAAGTTCACACCAAAAGCAGAACCTCCATTCGAGTTTATTGGAGACCCAAAGAGAAAGACAAAAAGGTTCTTATATACCTTACAAGCTCAGAGAATGTTAGAGAAGGGGTGTTCTAGTTTTCTAGCTCATATAGTAGATGCAAGTCAAAGAGAAGGATTAAAGAAAGAGGAAGTGAGGGTAGTCTGTGACTATCCGGAGGTGTTTCCTGAAGAGTTACCAGGACTCCCTCCCAATCGAGAAATTGAATTTGAAATTGAGTTGGTTCCAGGAACCAACCCAATTTCAAAGGCACCTTATTGCATGGCACCAGCAGAACTAAAAGAGCTGCAAGAACAGTTACAAGAGCTGCTCGACAAGGGCTTCATCCGCCCTAGTCATTCACCTTGGGGAGCTCCTGTGTTGTTCGTCAAGAAGAAAGATGGATCTATGCGAATGTGCATAGATTATCGAGCTTTGAATAAGGTAACCATCAAGAACAGATATCCTTTGCCAAGGATAGATGATTTATTTGATTAGCTGAAGGGAGCCACAATATTCTCTAAGATAGATCTGCGATCAGGTTACCATCAGCTCAGAGTGAAGGAGAGTGATGTGCCAAGGACTGCTTTCAGTACAAGATATAGGCACTATGAGTTTGTGGTTATGCCCTTTGGAGTGACAAACGCCCCTGCGACGTTTATGGATCTAATGAATAGAGTGTTTAAGGATTTTATAGACAAGTTCGTCATTGTCTTTATTGATGATATCCTAGTGTATTCAAAGACTCAGGAAGAACATGACGAACACCTGAAGATGGTATTGCAAACCTTACATCAGAAGGAGTTGTACGCCAAATTCTCAAAGTGTGTGTTTTGGCTTAACCAAGTGGCCTTCCTAGGCCACATCATTTCCAAGGAAGGTATTATGGTAGACCCAGCCAAGATTGAAGCAGTTAGTAACTGGAGTCGACCAAAGAATGCCAGTGAGATCAGAAGTTTTCTAGGTTGGCAGGGTACTACAGAAGGTTTGTAGAGGACTTTTCAAAGATAGCTTCTCCACTTACTGCCCTTACCAGAAAGAATAAGAAGTATGAGTGGACTGAGGGCTATGAGCAGAGCTTCCTTAATTTGAAGAAGAGACTGACCAACACTCCTATCCTTACAGTACCCGAAGGTGATAAGAGCTTTGATATATACAGTGATGCATCAAAGCTAGGACTTGGAGCAGTCCTTATGCAAGAAGGCAAAGTCATAGCTTATGCTTCCAGGCAACTCAAGGACTATGAAAAGAATTACCCCACTCATGATTTAGAGTTGGCAGCTGTAGTCTTCGCTCTATAGATATGGAGGCATTACTTGTATGGAGTGCAGTGTAAGATTTATACAGATCACCAAAGTCTGAAATATTTCTTCACCCAGAAAGACCTCAATATGAGACAGCGAAGGTGGCTCGAGTTAGTGAAGGACTATGACTGTGAGATTCTGTACCACCCTGGTAAGGAAAATAGAGTAGCAGAAAGACTTGTGCCACTTTGATGTCCTTATCATCGTTGGCACCACCATTACAGAAGGAGATAGTAGATTATGGAGTGGAGATTATTGATGGGCAGCTAGCTCTATTGACACTAGAGTCAACTTTACTTGAAGAAATACAGAAAGAGCAAGTTGAGGATTCTGATATCCAAAGGATCAAGCAAGAGATGCAAGAAGGAGAGAGTAAAGAGTTTAGAGTATCTGACAGTGGGATACTCTACTATGGTGACCGTTTATGTGTCCCCAATCATGAAGAGCTGAGAAAGAAGATTCTTGAAGAAGCCCATGGAACTCCCTACTCAATGCATCCTGGTTCCACTAAGATGTACCAGGATTTGAAAAGAAGATTTTGGTGGTCAGGGATGAAGAGAGACATAGCTAAGTATGTCAACACCTGCCTGACATGTCAGAGAGTTAAAGCAGAACACTAGAGATCAGGAGGTGTCCTACAGCCCATTCAGATTCCAGAGTGGAAATGGGAAGACATAGCCATGGATTTCATAGTTGGTCTACCAAAGACAACTAATGGCTATGACGCTAGTTGGGTGATAGTAGACAGATTGACCAAGTCTGCCCACTTCTTGGCAATCAGAGTGTCTTACTCAATTGAAAAGTTAGCCCAGTTATATGTGCAGGAAGTGATCTGACTACACGGAGTCCCGAAGACCATTATCTCTGATAGGGATGGTCATTTCACTTCACACTTTTGGGAGTGCGTACAGACAGCGTTAGACACCAAACTGAAATTCAACACAGCTTTCCATCTCCAGACTGATGGACAGACAGAGAGAGTGAATCAAATTCTAGAAGATATGCTCAGAGCTTGTGCATTAGATTTCAAAGGTAGTTGGTGCAAATATTTATGTTTAGCTGAGTTTGCCTACAACAACAGTTACCAAGCCACTATTGGTATGGCACCCTATGAAGCTCTTTATGGTAGGAAGTGTAGATCTCCCCTCTGTTGGTATGAAGGTAGTGAGAAGAAAGAAATAGGGTCTCAGACTGACCTTATAGATGATACCACAGAAGCTATAAAGAGCATCCGCCAGAGAATAGAAGCTGCTCAGAGTAGGCAGAAGAGTTATGCCGATGTACGCCGTAGACCGTTAGAGTTTAAAGTTGGGGATATAGTTTTCCTCAAAGTAGCTCCTATGAAGGGTGTAATGAGATTCGGCAAGAAAGGCAAGCTAAGTCCTCGATACATAGGACCCTACCTAGTGACGAAAAGAGTTGGCAAAGTAGCTTATGAGTTGGAGCTACCTCCAGAGATGTCCGCAATACACAATGTGTTTCATGTCTCAATGCTAAAGAAGCATATCCCAGATGCCAACCAAGTGATTGAGCCACAGATGGTACAAGTTCAAGAAGATCTCAGTTATGAAAGTCGACCTATTCAGATAATTGATCGAGCAGATAAGAAGCTGAGGAACAAAGTGGTACCACTAGTAAAAGTCTTATGGCTGAATCAGAAGTATGAAGAGGCAACCTGGGAATCAGAAGATAGCATGAGGCAAAGGTATCCAGAGTTGTTCTAAGTTCGAGGACGAACTTTTTATAAGGTAGGGAGGATTGTAACACCCAATAATTTTCGTGAATTATTAGGAGTTTTTTCTGAATTTTCTAGCATTTTTTTCGGATTAAAATAAAAAGAAAAAAAAATAAGGGGTCGGGCGGGGTTTGATCCCGCGACCACAGGGCAAAGCAAGGCCTTAAGTGAGTTGGGGTAACCAGCAGGGCAAGGGTATCAAGCAGAGAAAAGAAAGGATCGAAATAATGTTATAGGTAAGTTATGCTTTTTCATGAAGAGGTATTTAAACTTCCACTTAAGTTGTGTTAAGACCCCTTTTAGGGTTTCGGGAGGCCGCGCGAGCAGAGGTGAGGAGGCTATGAAAACAGGGAAAAAGGGGGAGTTTTCTTCCTCCTTCTTCTTCCTCTTGAAGTAGAGAACCTAGGGCTCCTTCCCTAGGGCCAAGGAGTGAAGTTTTCTCGCAAGGGAAGAGAAGAGGAGCCCTACGCTGGGATTTTCGAGATACTTAGTGAGTTTTCATCAAGAAAAGGGTAAGTAGATCACTCACCTGCAATAGAAGTAGTTTCCGTTATGTCGTTTCCGATGTAGAACCTTGATTTTATGATCTAAGTGCATGTTTTAAGTTTATGCTAATTGCGTGTCTTAAGTTTATAAAGAGAACATGTTTATTAACTTAGAACTTGGTTTTGATTAAGTTTTGGTTGTGTGACCTAAGTATGATAAGACTAAATTCTTGAAAAGTCCCAAAAATGAGTTTTGGGTTAAGGGCACGCAAGGTGCTCGATAAAAGTTCCAAGTAAGAAAGGTAAAGTTTGTAGTGCAAAATTTATGCAAAAAGAAAGATATCTTGATAAGTATAAGCATATTGAGTAAGAAAGTATTTTACTTTTGTAAAGTGACATGTACCGGGCAAATGAGAGGCCCACAGGAAGATAAAAGGAAGCTCTAATAGGGTGCGGTGGCTAGCTACCCCAAAACCTATTAGGGATGCGCGCATTGGTACATTGATACCATGGTACAGTGTCAAGGCCTGAGAAAGTTGATTATTATTTTAAAGTATATGAGTATATGTAAGTGTTTCAATTTCCTTGAGTGCATGTTTTTGGTTAAGTATGTTGACATGGTTATGTTATAAGCATGTTAAAGAGAAAGAGCAAAGAAGTTAGTGTTTTAAAGTATAGAAATGTATCATTAGTAAGTTTCAAAAGAAATCATGAGCATGTTAAGTTTGTAAGTGTTTTGATGCTAGTAAATGTTTTCAAGCATGATTGAGCATGATAAGTGTATGAAAGTTCCCATGTGCAAATATTTCCAAGTGCATGTATTTTGAAGCAAGCATTCTATGAAAAGAGCATGTTTATCATTTATCGTATGGATTTGTGAGTTAGGATTTACTTACTAAGCAATTCGCTTATTAGTTACATTTCCTTCTATTGCAGATAAAGGTAAAGAAAAAGCATAAGCTATGGAGGCGAACGGGACTTGCATTGATGTTCAGTGGCGGCGGAGCCGTGGAAGAGATCTTTGGGATAAGTCTTAGAGGCATTTTGATTTATAGAAACTCATGGTTGATGTTTTGGATTGGTAGGATGTGATCACCTTATTTAAACTTTACATGGAGTCAAAGTTGGGTACAAAGTTAGTAGAGATTGCATGTGTTTTGATAAGTTTGTTAAATTTCGTAGAAATCCTAATTTCAAGTTATTGGATTCGTTTTGAGTTGTTAAGATGCTTATAAAACTAGTATGGAGTTTAGATTTGGAGTTGTTTCATTGTATGTCTTGAAAGTATATGATTTGTGGATCTTTGGAAATGATTTTTAGATTTGAAATGCAGGTTTTTTAGGCGTGCCAATAGAATTACAAGGCACGATCTTTGTGATTGGCCAAGTTGTAATTCGTACCGAATAATACGATGATGAAATGGTCGTTGGGAGATGGGTCTCCATTCGGATTAGCTTTTAATCCGTAGACATGGACAGGTCTCTCAAGGATGACCAAGTTTTCGCTAGGGAAACCCGCCAAGCTATACCCATCAGGTTCATCATGTTAAACCTGCAGGTGGACTTCGTCTAATATGATGATAAGGATGAGTGGTATTAGTCAAGAAGTTAGAGGTTGATTAATTAAAAATGTCAGTAATTTAAATTAATCAACGGACATTCGATATCATAAACACAGGAAGAAATTGTACTCATAATAGGTGGAGCCCATATGTAAATATGGGGGTTGGTGAGGTAGTACAATTGAGAACCTTTAGTGGAATGGTTCTTCATTAATGGATCGGGCTTGGATCCATTAGCAGGCCAAGATCTAACTCCTCCTCATGGTCCCTACCCTATATATACCCTATGGTGGCATGAAACTAAGGATCCAATTCAATACAAGAGAACCCTAAGTCTCTCCTCTCCTCCTCTCTCTCTCTCTCTCTCTCCCTCTCTCACCCGGTGAGCGGCGTCGATTTCTTCTCCAAGGAAGGAGCACAACAGGGAGGAAAAAAGGTTCACGCAACCTTTTTGAGAAGATGTGAAAGTTGCTCACGCAACTTTCTATGAAGTTTTCTCAAGGGAGAAAAGTCAAAGCTTGGAGAAATTTAATTTCTCACGCAACCTACTGCTCAAGCTTGGAGAAATTAATGTTGCGCATGCAACTTGCTCCATGGGAGCAGCTTGGAGCAGACAAGTTGCTCACGCAACTTGCTCCATGCGAGTAGCAGCCCAGTTGCTCACGGCTTGGACACCGACGGTGGAGGAAAGGAGAAGTAGGGTTTGTGTTTGGATTTTCTTCTTCCTTGGAATGGCCAGCGGCAACCCTAAGGTTAGGGCTTGGTTGGCGCAAGGAGAAGGTATCGACTTGGTGACCACAGTTCTTGGTAGATCGTCGCCCATATGACGTCCAAGAGGGGAGGGTCATACGATAGAAGATCATAAGGTAACGAGAGGTATATTTCTCTCATGGCTCCATTGATATTCTTATCATTTTATGTGGATGATAATTAATTATTATGTGTTTAATTATTTGTTAATTAATGTTGACAATAATTATTTGGAGCCCGATAATAAACACAAAATTCGGCGATCCACTTCTTGTCTTTTCCGCGACTAGTTGGTTAGGCGAGTTACAAGGCTCGAACTTTGACTTTGGCTAAGTTGTAACTTGAATCGATTGGTACGACGACGAGATGGTCGTTTGGGAGATAGGTCTCCATTCGGATTAATTTTTTAATCCGTGGACATAGAGAGGCTACTCAAGGATGATCAGGTATTCGCTTAGGAAGCCCACCAAGCTATCCAACAGGGCATGGGCAACAAAGAAGGAGAAGGAGTGGTCGGCGCAAGGAGAACTCTCATTTCAGTGTCGGCGGCAAGGAAGGAGTGGTGGTCGGCGGCTAGGGTTTGGAGGAAGGAGAGAATTTTTCCTCTCTTCGTCTTCTTCTTCTTCTTCTACTCTTCTTTCCTTTGGCTGGCACATCCTTGAAGCTTGGAGTTGGCCGGCGGTGCAAGGAGGAGGAGCTAGGGTTCCGGTGGTCAGCGGCGCATGTTGGGGAAGATCATCTTCCTCTAGGGTTTCGGTGCAAGCTTGGACAAGGAAGAAGGAGGCATTGGTTGTTGGATAGCTTGGCGGGTTTCCTAAGCTGATACCGGGTCGTTCATGGGAAACATCTCCATGTCCACGATTAAAATTTTTAATTCGAATAGAGACCTATCTCCCAAACGACCGTCTTGTCATCGTACTAATTGATTCGAGTTACAACATAGCCAATCTTGATGTTAAAGCCTTGTAACTCGCCTAACCAATTAGTCGCGGAAAAGACGATGAATGGATCGCTGGTTTTTATGTTAATCATCGGGGTCCATGACAATTAATTATCATACAATTAATTAATAAATAATTAATCAACTATGATAATTAAACAAACCACATAAAATAATAGAAAACAAGGAGCCAAAGAGAAGGTTATATATTTCCTTTTACCTCGCGATCTTCTATTGTATGACCCTCCCCTCTTGGACATCGTGTGGGCGACGATCTACCAAGAACCGTAGTCACCAAGGCGTCTTCTTCCAATCCCTAGCTTGGCCAAAACCCTAGGGATACCTGTTGGTGCCGAAAGCACCATGATCGAACCTGTGTTTTGATAATGGCAAAGGGTTCATAAGTTATGGTTATCTTGTGATCTAATGAAGTTCATTAAGTGTGCAGGAAAAGTCCTAGGTAAACTAGGCACGAAGTCCTGATTCAAGGAATTGGGCAATAAGTCCTGGCCGAAGGCTGGGCACCTAAGTCCTGACATAGGGTTGGGCAATAAATCCTGGTCGCGGACTGGACACGAAGTCCTGATTCGAGGAATTGGGCAATAAGTCTTGGTCGATGGCTGGGCACCGAAGACCTGACCGGGGGTTGGCCAATAAGTCCTGGTCACGGACTGGGCACGAAACCTGATCCGGAGGATTAGGCAAAAGTCCAACCGGAGGAGCCGGTTGGCAAAAAGGTATACTCTCCTGAAAGGAGTAGGCGAGGACGCGTTCCCCGTAGGAGGAAACATTACGCGTCGGTTCGACCTAGGGTTCCATTTTGGAAGCCCAAAGTCAGAACTAAGACAGCTCAGGTTGTTAACTGGACATAACTTATATATTATTTGTGTTTTGGAACTAACCCTGGTTGCAAGAACAAAGGTTGAAGTGTTCTGCTTCCCAGGCGCCTGAATGGAGTCAGGTGCCTGTATGGTGACAGGCGCCCCAGATGAAGGTTGTTCCAAGAAGTCTCGAAGCAATGCCTCTATGTCATCAAATGAGTCGCCTGTGTTGATACAGGCGCCTCAGTCAACTGAAGCACCCCAGTTGAAGGGATAAGCGCCGGCCAAGTCTGCGGATGAGGATTCGCGCAAATAGGGCCATGTGTCAGGCGCCCCCTTAAACACAGGGGCCCTAGAAGCATGTATAAATAGGGGTTCACCCCCTTGCTACCAAAAACAACTGCTTCCAATGAATTCATTCAAGCGCTCTGCTCCAAACGCTCCGTGCTCAAGTCTCAAGCGCCAACGACGACCCGCGGTTCCGATCTTCGAATCTTCTCCGGTCGTCGGTATAATTTTTAATTAATTGTTGTATTTAAATTATGTATTCGAACTTCAACTTTGTAATACTTTTGCGAAATATAGAATTGCCCAACGTAAACGGTCAAGGACTGTGAGCCTTGGAGTAGGAGCCGATCTTGACTCTGAACCAAGTAAAAGAAACCCGAGTTAGCATTGTCTTGCAATTTTTCGCCGCGTATTTCACTTATTTTTCCGAAAAAGATTTTATCGATATTCACCCCCCCCCCTCTATTGATTCTAAACGATCCCACAAGTGGTATCAGAGTGTGTGGCTCAAATATGGTGAAACACCCAATTGAGCGATTTTTTAGATTTTTTTTTAAATATTATTTTTCGTTCGTAATTTTATTCGTTCATCGAGGTTGGTGCAACACCACTCGATTTGTTTAATTATTATTTTTGCTACCGCACTACTAATCGAAGACTTAGTCTTGGGACAAGATTTTTTTTAATTTTTCAGTTTAACTTCCATGGTCATACAAGAAAGCTATAGCACCGCCAGAGCACCACTCTTCTCAGGAGAAGACTTCTCCTATTGGAAGAGTAGGGTGGAGGTCCACCTGAAAACTCAGGTGGACATGTGGATTATCATCCAGTCCGGTCTAGAGATACCCAAGAAGGCACAAGGTGAGGTGCAACGCTACATATAGTGGGACAGACCACTCAAGAAGAAGATCGAGGCAGACACAAAGCCACACAGACACTACAATGCGGCCTGACGAAGGAAGAGTTGAACCGCGTCGGACCCTTCAGTTGCAACGCCGCCATTTTCCCACACCTTACGGTGTGGTGAGAGGCGGCGTTACGCTAACATACATAGGGCATAAGAATATCTTAATATAGTGGAATAATTTTGTTCTTCTTATACACATGCGTTTACCATGCAACTAATACTTGAATCGTCTATACATGCCTAAATTATCATTCATGAACATGGTGACATTAAAATAACATATTACCAGCATACATAGCATCATGATTTAAACATTCCATAACTTATCCATAAGCATCATAAGTAGCAAGTAACTTATCCATAAGCATCATAGGTAGTAAGTTTTTCTTAGGCATAACTATCATAAGTATAGCATAGAACCAAAGGAGGCATTTCAAACACAAGACATGTGATAAGTGTAAATAGAAGAATCCTTTGCCATGTCACTGCCACACACATTCCCTTGCCCCTCCTGCTGCTTCCCTTAGTAATCTCTTGCTTGATCTGTGGTATAAGAAAAATAAGACTATAAGCACATAGACTCAGTAAGACCCTTTCCTACTCACGAAAATCCATACGCCACATAAACATAAACATAATGCTTAAACCATACTTATCATGGCATAATTCTTAACATGAACATAAACATAAACATACTTATCATGGCATCATTCTTAACATGAACATAAACATAAACATACTTATCATGACATCATTCTTAACATAAACATACAACATCATAACATACATACTTACTTATCATGCCATCATTCTTAACATGAACATAAATATAAACATACTTATCATGACATCATTCTTAACATCATTATGCCTTAAAGGCATGAACATCATCATCATTCATCATCTTCATTCATAAGGAATGTCATGCATACATCATCATGTCTTAGAGCCATGAACATCATTTTCATTCATCATCTTCATTCATAAAGCATGGCATACATACATGATTAGCATCTTAATTCATAAAGCATGCATGATCATGGTACAAAAGGGTAAACATGCATAGATCTTTTCATACCTGGTACATATTACATGGTATACATAATCATGATATATAACACATAAAGCTAGGGTTTTAGGTAACATAAAAATTCTTACACATGCCTAATCATATACATACATCCTAATAAAGCATAAACAAGTATCTTTTGAAACTTAACCCAACCCAAACCCTAACTTATGGTCTTGGCCGAAAATTCAATAGGGGAAAGACCCCATCATTCAAGCAACATGCAAAGGTCCCATAGGAAAAAGGAGAACCCATACATTCATACAATGTCATAGAAGTCATTTGACCCCGTAATTGGAGCTAACCCTAATTCCTAGCCTTCTTATTTGTCTTTGGCCGAAACCCTAGTGGGTCACAAACACATGGAAAAATTCATAAAATTTCCAACTTACATCTAATACCTTACATACAATACCATAGGAAGCCATTAGAACCCTTGCTTGGAGTTAACCTTAACTCCCTACTACAAACCCTAACTTGGCCGAAAGTTACAAAGCCATAGGTCATGTAAAAACTTCACATAACTCCCCATTAACATTCCTTACAACATAAGAAAACCTAGGAAACATTATTAGAAAGTTAGATCCAAACCTAAACATGGAACCTTGTGGTGGCCGAAACCCTTGGAGGCCTTAACCCTAGTTTTCTCAACATATAGTCCAAACAAATTCTTATATCATGAAAACAACTTGAAAACCATTATACCACAGGTGAGGGAGTCTTACCTTTCCTTATCTTGGATATAATCCTTGAATAGAAATAAAAAGAAACCTTCTTGACCCTAAACTTCTCCTTAGCCCTTGTAGCCTTGTAGAAAGCCTTGGATCTTCACGGATTATACTACGTGAAGGGGGGGGGGGCAAGTGAAGGGTCATGATGCCTCTTCTCTTGATGACTGTTCACATCCCTAAGCCTTAACCAAAATCCTCTTCATTCTCTACTAGCACTCCCTTACTAGGTGAATTGGTTAGTACATGCATGGTGTTACACTAGGTCCAAGGTTCAATCCTTGGTGCATGCACTTTATTTTTATTTTTAATTTATTTTATTTTTTCTTTTAATTTCGGCAAAGCCCCCTAAGGCCTACCAATAGCCATGCTAATATTCCTAATTTAAACTCATTTCTATTTATATTAAATTCTACCTAAAATCCACTAATAACCATGGTACTAGAAAAATCCATGTAAGGCCCATTAGCACTTAGCTTCTTATTCTATATCGAGAATCATGGATAATCATGCTAAGGTTTATACTAGTGTCCCTATGTTCCTCGAGAATCTATCTAGGCATGGTCAACATTTTTAAAGAAAATATTGAGGAAATTTTCTGGGTCGTTATAATCCCCCATACCTCGTGAAAGTTCGTCCTCGAACTTAGAATAGCTCCGGGTACTTGCGTCTCATCTCGTCCTCACGTTCCCAGGTAGCTTCCTCGAACCTTTGACTTTGCCATAGGACCTTGACTAAGGGTACCTCCTTGTTTCTTGACTTTTTGATTTCTCGATCCAAGATCTGGATAGGTCGGCTTTCAAAACTTAGGTACTCTTGAACTTGTACTGTCTGTGGCTCGATCACCTGATCCGTGTTTAGAATACACTTCTTGAGCATCGACACATGGAACACGTTATGGATAGCCGACATCTCTTGAGGCAGCTCTAGCTCATATGCCACCTTGCCGACTCTTTTCAGGATCAGGTACGGTCTCACATAACGCGGACTTAGTTTTCCTTTCTTCCCAAATCCTGTCACCCCTTTCATAGGAGCCACTTTGAGGAACACCAAATCTCTAACATTAAATTCCAGTGGTCTACGCCGAACATCCGCATAACTCTTCTGCCGGCTCTGAGCAGCTTCTATCCGTTGTCGAATGTTCTGTATAGCTCGGGTGGTGCCGTCGATGACATCCGTCATGAGCCCCATTTCCTTCTTTTCACCACCCTCATACCAACAGATCGGAGACCTACATCTCCTCCCATACAAAGCTTCATAAGGTGTCATTCCGATAGTAGATTGGTAGCTATTATTGTAAGCGAATTCCGCTAAACATAGATATCGGCACCAACTCCCTTTGAAATCCAGGGCACAAGCTCGCAGCATGTCCTCCAGTACTTGGTTCACCCGTTCAGTTTGCCCGTCGGTCTGAGGGTGAAAGGCGGTGCTGAATCGTAGTCTAGTGTCGAGAGACTTCTGAACACACTCCCAAAAATGTGAGGTAAAGCGACCATCCCTATCTGAGATGATGGTGTTGGGAACTCCATGAAGTCTGATTATCTCCTTAACATATAATTGCGCCAGTTGCTCAATCGAATAAGTCATCTTGATTGCTAGGAAGTGAGCAGACTTCGTCAGCCTGTCCACAATTACCCATATCGCATCATATCCGTTTGTAGTCCTGGGGAGTCCTGAAATAAAATCCATAGAGATATCATCCCATTTCCATTCCGGAATCGAAAGTGGCTGCAGAACTCCTTCGGGTCGCTGGTGTTCTGCTTTCACTCGTTGGCAGGGCAGGCAAGTACTAACATGCTGAGCCACATCTCTCTTCATACCGGACGACCAAAATTTCTCCTTCAGATCTTGATACAATTTGGTGGATCCTGGATGCATCGAATAAGGGGTTCCGTGAGCTTCTTCCAATATTTCTCTCCGCAGCTCCGGATCATTAGGGATACATAGACGATCCCTAAGGTATAATACTCCTCCGTCGGCGATACCAAATCTATCGCCCTTTCCTTCCAGAATCCTCTGCTTGATTCTCTGAAGACTCGGATCACCATTTCCTAACTCTGGAAATATTCTTATTATTTCTCGCACAATATACATGTACCACATTTTCCATATTACAAAATTTTTCTATTACATGGTCATCCCTACTTTTGCTTATTCTATCTTTCCATAGTCTTCTTTCACATATCCAAATACCTTTTATCATTTACTAGTCATGCTTCCTCCACTCTAATCACAAAAATCACATTCTTATGATCTCCGTATCTTACTTCTCTATAACCTTACTTTTAAGCAACGAGTATCTAATATATTCTTTACCAAATTTCATAAAGCTAATACTATTCTTTACAAAACTCTCTCTCATTATTTATTTTCTAACAAGAATTTATAAAATATTCCTATATCAATCTTTTTCCAAAATCTATACTTTATTAGATCGTTTCACCTAGTAAGTTTGCTTGACCTAGAGTTCTTACTACATTCTTGCCTTTGATAATATTAACATCTAGTTCCTTCATACAGAGTTATAGCTAAGGTCCTATTCGCTGATCTCTATCACTCTTTCTATTGCATATCTATTTCTTACCCTCTCTCTTTCTTATATCAAGAATATTACTCTATTGCTACTACTATATATATATGTTTAAAAGTCAAATAACTTAACATCTTAATATGTTCCTAATAGATATACATCACTAAGTCTTCATTTCATAACTACTATAATCTCTTAGAATACCTACACTAAATACTCTACTCCCTTAATACTATAGCTAATAAGTCTCCATTAATAAAGCACTATCCTCTCTTTACTCTAGGCTCATCGCTAAATATTAATATACGTCTTTCATCAACAGTACAAACTTGCTTTGGTTCACAACTCTTCTTAATTCCAGACAGTCATGACACTTATACAGATAATCTCCTCATTACTTACACATTCCTCCTCTTACATCTACTTGCTCTTCTTTTTCAATTTACTCCGTTTCACCACTACTCAATCATTTACTATATTCATTCCACATGACTACAGCTACTTAAGTTAAATCTCCACAGATCACTCTCGCGCACTATCACTCACATATAAAAGGACAAGTAAGGCTAATATAAGTTATTGTTATTCCTACCCGGATATCAAATTCAAAAGTATTTGATTTCATAAAAATAAGATAAAGTATCGTTCATATTTCCATAACCTAAAGTACATTCCATCATAAGGCATCATTCATATCCTAAAGTACTTTCCATCATAAGGCATCATTCATACTTGTATATTCTAGAATCATAAGATATCATCCATACTTGCATATTCTAGAATCATAAGGAATCATCCATACTTGCATATTCTAGAATCATAAAGGAAAATAAGGTATGCATAGAGGTACTTACTTGGAAGCTGCAGGAAGAAGGCTTGATGTGTGTGTAGTGAGATGACAAACTGCTCTGATACCAACCTGTAACGCCCGCCTTTTCCCCACACCTTACGGTGTGGCGAGAGGCGGCGTTACGCTAACATACATAGGGCATTAGAATATCTTAATGCAGCGGAATAATTTTTTTCTTCTTATACACATGCGTTTACCATGCAACTAATACTTGAGTCGTCTATACATGCCTAAATTATCATTCATGAACATGGTGACATTGTAACTTAACATATTACCAGCATACATAGCATCATGATTTAAACATTCCATAACTTATCCATAAGCATCATAAGTAGCAAGTAACTTATCCATAAGCATCATAGGTAGTAAGTTATTTCTTAGGCATAACTATCATAAGTATAGCATAGAACCAAAGGAGGCATTTCAAACACAAGACATGTGACAAGTGTAAATAGATGAATCCTTTGTCATGTCACTGCCACACACATGCCCTTGCCCCTCCTGCTGCTTCCCTTAGTAACCTCTTGCTTAATCTGCGGTATAAGAAAAATAAGACTATAAGCACATAGGCTTAGTAAGACCCTTTCCTACTCTCAAAAATCCATACGTCACATAAACATAAACATAATGCTTAAACCATACTTATCATGGCATAATTCTTGACATGAACATAAACATAAACATACTTATCATGGCATCATTCTTAACATGAACATAAACATAAACATATTTATCATGGCATCATTCTTAACATGAACATAATCATAAACATACTTATCATGCCATCATTCTTAATATGAACATAAACATAAACATACTTATCATGACATCATTCTTAACATCATTATGCCTTAAAGGCATGAACATCATCATCATTCATCATCTTCATTCATAAGGAATGTCATGCATACATCATCATGACTTAGAGCCATGAACATCATTTTCATTCATCATCTTCATTCATAAAGCATGGCATACATACATGATAAGCATCTTAATTCATAAAGCATGCATGATCATGGTACAAAAGAGTAAACATGCATAGATCTTTTCATACCTGGTACATATTACATGGTATACATAATCATGATATATAACACATAAAGCTAGGGTTTTAGGTAACATAAAAATTCTTACACATGCCTAATCATATACATACATCCTAATAAAGCATAAACAAGTATCTTTTGAAACTTAACCCAACCCAAACCCTAACTTATGGTCTTGGCCGAAAATTCAATAGGGGAAAGACCCCATCATTCAAGCAACATGCAATGGTCCCATAGGAAAAAGGAGAACCCATACATTCATACAATGTCATAGGAAGTCATTTGACCCCATAATTGGAGCTAACCCTAATTCCTAGCCTTCTTATTTGTCTTTGGCCGAAACCCTAGTGGGTCACAAACACATGGAAAAATTCATAAAATTTCCAACTTACATCTAATACCTTACATACAATACCATAGGAAGTCATTAGAACTCTTGCTTGGAGTTAACCCTAACTCCCTACTACAAACCCTAACTTGGCCGAAAGTTACAAAGCCATAGGTCATGTAAAAACTTCACATAACTCCCCATTAACATTCCTTACAACATAAGAAAACCTAGGAAACATTATTAGAAAGTTAGATCCAAACCTAAACATGGAACCTTGTGGTGGCCGAAACCCTTGGAGGCCTTAACCCTAGTTTTCTCAACATATAGTCCAAACAAATTCTTATATCATGAAAACAACTTGAAAACCATTATACCACAGGTGAGGGAGTCTTACCTTTCCTTATCTTGGATATAATCCTTTAATTGAAATAAAAAGAAACCTTCTTGACCCTAAACTTCTCCTTATCCCTTGTAGCCTTGTAGAAAGCCTTGGATCTTCAAGTTGGAGTCCTTTGTGAAGATTTTCTAAGGAAAAGAAACCCTTGTGGGTTTCGGCTAGAAGGAGAAAGAAGAAGGAGAGGAATGGCATTGGTGGGAGAAGAGAAGAAAAAAAACTAACTCCTATGTCTCTTCCCCTCTCATCTACTCTTTTATACTACATAAGGAAGGGGGGGGGGGGGGGGGGGGGGGGCAGTGAAGGGTCATGGTGCTTTCTCTTGATGACTGTTCACATCCTAAGCCTTACAAATCCTCTTCATTCCTACTAGCACTCTTTGCTAGGTGATTGGTTGTCTGCATGGTGTTACCTGTCCAAGGTTATCCTTGGTGATGCCTTTATTTTTTTTTTATTTTATTTTATTTTTCTTTTAATTTCGGCAAGCCCTAAGCTACATAGCATGCTTATTCCTAATTTAAACTCATTTTATTTATTTAATTCTACATAAATCCACTAATAACCATGTACTAAAAACCATGTAAGGCCCATTAGCACTTAGCTTCTTATTCTATATCGAGAATCATGGATAATCATGCTAAGGTTTATACTAGTGTCCCTATGTTCCTCGAGAATCTATCTAGGCATAGTCAACATTTTTAAAGAAAATATTGAGGAAATTTTCTGGGTCGTTACATCAGCAGCGCAAAGGAACTTTGGAACAAACTAATTGAGTTGCACGAAGGTACATCTGATACGTTGTTCAGCAAAAGAGATCTGTTACTCAATAGACTCTACACTATAAGATGCACGAAGGCAAATCAGTAGCATAGCTCCACGCAAGAATCCAGGAGCTAATGAATAGGTTGCACACAATAGGTCACAAGGTCAAAACCGTGACCTAATAAGGTATACTCTGAACTCGTTCCCAAGGAACACACTATGGGCATCTATAGTGAATGCCTACAAGGTTTCAAGGAATCTTTCCGAAATTAAATTAGATGAGTTATTTTCTGAATTAGAATTACACGAGCAAACTAATGCTACATTGGTCAAGAAGGGTATTGCTTTTGTTGCAGGAAAAACTCCAGGAAGATCTCAGAAGAAGAAGCCACAACCAATACCCGAGTCTGACTCAGATTCGGAGTCTGACGACGATGACGGAGATCATCCAAAACTGGTACGTTAGCTCGTGACTACTACAAGGAGCTCAAAATAAAACGAACAAAAAGAAGACAAATCGGAAGAAGGAAGATCCATCTAAACCCTCAACGAGCCAGAAGAACAAAGGTAACGTAACATGCTACGAGTGCAACAAGAAGGGACATTTCAGATCAGAGTGCCCCAACCTGAAGGAGAACAAAAAAGCTCGGAAGAAAAAGGCACTTCAAGCCACCTGGGATGAATCATCCTCTGAAGAAGAAGAAGAAGCTCGACACTCAAACCTCCTCACGTTGACTGCGTCGGAAGACATCGACTCCGGAATGGAATCAGAACCGGATGAAGACGTTGGCACTAGAAAGCTCTCGATCTCGGAGGATGGACGGATCACGGTAAGAGGTTATCCTGAATCCAAACTTTACGATCTAATTTCATAATTGTCACGTAAGTTGGCGAAAGCCAAAATCCGGGTTGAAACCCTCTGACAGGAAGTCAAACTCCTGAAAGAGGAAGTCAACTCGAGTTCCTTAACCGAGTCAGTTCAAGAAGGAAACTCAACTCAAGTTCAAAAGCTTGAGGAAGAGAATTCCTCCTTGAAAACTCAAGTCAAGGAACTCAGAGTCACGTTAAAACAATTCACTTCGGGTTCCAAGAATCTTGACATGATTCTTGGAAAACAGAAGTCAATTCTAAATCGATCCAGACTAGGCTATCGAACTAACTCGCGATAACGGTTTTACTATTCCGTATTGAACCAACCTAGAACCCAAGTCCAAGCATGGGTCCCAAAGCTATGTTTCAATAAACAAGCTGGACCAAATCAATATTGGATCCCCAAGGACAAGATTCACTTCTTGCCTAACCCTTATCGAGGCTTCAGCCCAGGGGAGCTAATATAAAAATCATTTTTATAATTAGATGATTTTTTTCTTGAATAATTGCTTGTTGCTTGTTTATTTCATTTTTGCACTATTATTATGTTAGACTTAGGAATGGTTAGTTAAGGATAAAAGATTTACCTGAAACTTAAACAATATAGTATTAGGTGGAGGTGAGATGATAGTACGTTAGAAAACCCTTCTATAAAGATCAAGTGGGGGTAAGGCATACTCTACTTGGTCTGTTTAGTCTGGTAGAACTAGCCGAAGCTACCGAACCAAATCCTAAGCTAGTTAGACCAAAATTTCTCAAGAAGTAATTTGAAAATGAACTTTCGGTAAAAGACTTTGTCAAGGAAAGGGTTATTGCTCCAATAAGGCTATGGCAAAAGAAACATGTTTTAATTAAATCTTAGATTTAACATTAACTCAAAGACAAAATTAATACATCTCACAAAACAGATAAGGAAACCTGTTTTGTCACTTAGAATTGAGTGAGATGTCTAGGACCTAAAGAATGTAGTTCAACTCAACCAACCAATGTTTTTCAAAATTAAATCTACGTTTTCCAAAATTAAATAATTCATTGTTTTTTCAAAAATAAATCTATATTTTCCAAAATTAACTAGTTCAACATTTTTCAAAACTTATTTCTACATTTTTCAAAATTAAATTTATAACATTTTTCAAAATTAATTCTAATTTCACATTTTCAAAATTATTTCTACACATGTTCATCTAATACTTTTCAAATTCTATTTCAAAAATAAGTCAACTCATATTGAAACCTATCTCACAAAAACCCATAAGGTCAACATGCTTGATAACATTAGATGTGGGTGAGACAGATTAGGTAGTAAAATTCAATTCAATCTATCCTTACCTCTACATAAATGGATCCAAATCAAACATACTTTATGTGTAGGAACATAAAGATTTGGACCAGTGGATGTCGGATAGTGGATGCTCCAGACACATGACTGGGGATAAATTGAAGTTCACCAAAATCAAGTTCAAAAACCTAGGCTCAGTGGCATTTGGCAACAATGTCACACTTAAAGTAATTGGGTCAGGTAACATTGAGCTTAACTCAGATTTTATTATTAAAAAAGTGGTATTGGTTGAAATTTTTAAGTTTAATTTGCTTATCATTAGCCAACTCTGTGATACTGGTTATATTGTCACCTTCACTAACTCTGACTGCCTGATTAGGAATCTATAAGACTCAGAGATAACACTTAAGAGTAGTAGGAAAAACAACATTTACACAATCAATCTACCCGTAGTGCCTAAATGTTTTCTAACTCAATTAGAAGAAATCAATCTTTGGCATAGAAGACTAGGCCACACCCATACTAAATTAATTTCAAAAATAACTCAACTTGGATTGATTAAAGGTGTACCTAAAATTAAGAACTTTGACAATACAATTTGTAATTCATGTCAACAAGGCAAACAAACCAAGTCAAATCATAAACCAATCCAGTCAGACTTAACCCAAGCCACACTTGAGCTCCTACACCTAGACCTATTTGATACACATAGAGCCAAGTCACTAAGCGGGAATCGGTATTGCTTAGTAATCATTGATGATTATTCTAGATTAACCTGGGTTAGGTTCTTAAAAACTAAAGATGAAACATTTAACTCATTTAATAATTTATGCAAAATGATAGAAAATCAAAATGACACAAAAATTAAAAGACTTAGGAGTGATCATGGGGGAGAGTTTGAAAATCAGAGATTTGAGGAATTTTGTAAAATTAATGGGTACGTCCATGAGTTTTCATGTCCTAGAACTCCCCAACAAATTGGAATAGTTGAGAGAATGAATAGAATCCTTCAGGAAGCTGCTAGGACCATGCTCAATGAATACAACCTAAATAATCAATTTTAGGCAGAAGCGGTAAATACAGCCTGTTATATACAAAATAGGGTCTTAATTAATAGAAGACACAACAAGACACCATATGAAATTTATTATCACAGATTATCAAATCTACGTTGCTTAAGGGTTTTTGGGTGTAAATCCATATTTTGAACACTAAGAACTGTTGGTGCCGGAAGCATCATATCGAACCTTGTTTTGATATTGGCAAAGGATTCAAAGTTAAGTACTATTTGTGATCTAATAAAGTTACTCAAGTGTGCAGGAAAGTCCTAGTTAATCTAGGCAAGAAGTCCTGGTAAAGGGCTGGGCAAGAAGTCCTGGTCGAGGACTAGGCAAGAAGTCCTGGCAAAGGGCTGGGCATCGAAGACCTGACCGGAAGTTGGGCAAGAAGCCCTGGTCGCAGACTGGGTATGAAGACCTGATCGGGAGGATTGGGCAAAAGTCCAACCGGAGGTGCCGGTTAGCAAAAGGTAAATTCTCCCGAGAGGAGTAGATGAGGACGCAGTCCCTGGAGGAGGGAACATTAGGCGTTGGTTCGACCTAGGGTTCCATTTGGGAGATCCAAAGTCAGAACCAAGACAACTTAGGCTGTAAATAATGGCTAACATACTTGCTTCTTGTGTTTTGGAACTAACCTTGGTTGCAGGGAACGAAGGAGCGTTGTCTCTGCAGCTCAGGTGCCTCAATGGAGTGTGGTGACTCATTGGGCTAGGCGCCCGGATGGATACGGGAGCCCCAGTTCAAGGCAAAAACAAAACCATCGAAGCAAACTGCCACAAAGCCTCTGGACCAAGTCAGGCGCCTGTGTTAACACAGGCTCCCCCATTAGCCTAGGCTCCTCAGTGAAGGGGATAAGTGCTGACCGAGCCTGCGGATAGGAGTTCTCGCAGGAGAGGCCACGTGTCAAGCGCCCCTATGGCTGCTATAAATAGGGGTTCACCCCTAAGGCTTCAACAATCTCGTTCATATCGCTCCAAACACTTTTGTTTAAGCGCTACACTCTGACAAGCTCCGACTTCACGATTCCAGCACCGACGACGACCCTCTGCTCCAAATTTCCATCCACCTCAGGTGTCGGTAATTTTTAATTACGAAAAGTGTTGTACTTTAAATTTCAGTTCTATATCTGTACTCAACCTGTAAAAGATTTTTAACAAATATAGAATTGCCCAATGTAAACGGTCAAGGACCGTGGGCTTGGAGTAGGAGTCGACCGCGACTCTGAACCAAGTAAAACCAACTTGTGTTAGCGATTGTTTTATTGTTTTTCAGCTGCGTAATCGCTCTACTTTTCCGAAAAATTTTTATATCGATATTCACCCCCCTCTATTGATTTTCTCTGATCCAACAAGGACTACCTAGATATGTTTCAATCAAAATCAACCCCAGGAATCTTTTTAGGATATTCAACAAGTAGAGCCTATAGGGTTTACAATAGACAAACCCATAGAATTGAAGAAACCACCAACTTAATATTTGATGAAGAAATTGAAACAAAACCTATTGACAATCAAAACTTAAACAACTCAAATCTTGATCAAGAAGATATTGAACCATTAATTAAATCATTAACTGAACTATCAATTGAACCAACTATTGAGGCATCAACTAAACCAATAGCTGAACTAACCAAGTAGTTGAACCAATCACTGAACCAAACCTACCAACCAGACCTAAGGCTAAATCTAGTTCTAGGTGAACGAAGAAAACTAGACTCAATCATCCATTTGACCAAATCTTGAGTGATCCAATCTTAGGAGTCAAAACAAGGTCTTCTTACAGAAATCTTAGTCAAATGCTCTAATTTCAAAAATAGAACCTAAGACTATAGAAGAAGCCCTACCTAACCCAGATTGGATCATAGCAATGCAAGAAGAACTAGCCCAATTTGGGAGAAACCAAGTCTGGGACTTAGTACCTAAACCTAAGGGTAAGTCAATTATAGACACTAAGTGGGTATTTAGAAACAAACTAAATGACCAAGGGAAGATTGTGAGAAACAAGGCCCGCTTAGTAGCTAAAGGTTTTAGTCATGTTGAAGGGTTAGATTATGATGAAACATATGCCCCCGTAGCCAGACTTGAATCAATTAGGATGTTATTAGCTTTTGCAGCTCATAGAGGGTTTAAACTATACCAAATGGATGTCAAGTCTACCTTTCTTAATGGGTTCATAAAAGAGAAAGTATACGTAGGGAAACCCCTAGGATTTGAGGACTTAGACAAACCTGAATATGTGTTCAAACTTAGGAAGGCTCTTTATGTTGGGACCGGGTGCATGTTGACATGGATACAGGTTCATAATTTTAAAGTTTAATTACGTGCAGCGGAAGGTTTAGCATAAATAATTTCTTAAATTATTTTAACCACGTATCTAGCATGCAACCTTAAGTTGTGGAGACATGATCATAAATTAAAATTTTGCAGAAAGTAAACTAATTTACTTAATACCTTGCGTAACTCGTAGAAAGGGACAAGATCCAACCGTAGCGTCCCTTGGAAGCTCCGCCTCTATTTACGTCTACGCCGAGTCCTCTTCGGGATGACTTCGCAAAGCCACGAGTTTCATGCCAACAAGAACTACTAGATTCTCCAAAGGCACAACAAGAATATCAAGAGAGGGAGATGGAAGACTAACCACCAAGTAACGGAATCAAGATCCGGGGAAAGGAAGGAGTTGCGACCCGCTTCTTCTTCTTCTTTGGCACCTTCTTGGTGGAGGAGGCTCACGGCAACCCTAGGAGGTGCGCCGGCCCTAGAGGATGAAGAGGGCGCCGGCCCTAGAGGAGGGAGAGGGAGAGAAGGAGAGAGAGAGAGAGCTTGCTTCTTTATCTCTTGATTGGAATTCAAGCCTTGCCTTGGTTCCTTTATATAGTAGCCTCTCCATTGCCAAGTCTCCCCTTTAACGGAATAAATTTTCATAAGAAATTTATCTTATAAATTTTTCTATGAATTATTCCGTTATGCCTTGTTTTATTATAACAAAATTTATAATAAAACAAACACATCTTCCCCTTTTATTATGGAATAAATTTTCACAAGAAATTTATTATATAAATTTTTCTTATCATGGAAAAATCAATTCATAATTGATTTTATAAAATAAAATAAACCAATCCAAGGTTTATTTTAATTTCCATGAAAATAAATCTCTTTATATAAATTTCTTTATATAAATTTCTTTATATATAAATTTATTTATCCATAATTTTATAAAACAAATCGCGCTTGATTTATTTTATAATTTAAACCAAATAAATTGGTTTCCCTCCTTGTTGTGGCCGGCCAAACCAAAGAGGGTGGGGACCCTCTTTGGCCGGCCAAACCAAGCCGCCTCCTCGCGAATTAAACTCATTTAATTCGTCCAATAAGCCTTCAAAAGACTTAGTCATTTTAAGCTTCCAGTGCGCCTCTGATAAATTCAGATTCGACTTATTTCTCTTGATCGGAAAATCTAATTTTCAACTCGTTTTAAATCCCTCGGATTACTCGTAGTTCGTGTGACTAAATAGGCTTTCGATTTATGTTGGCCGTCTATAATCAACCAATTATAGAACGATCATGAGTGGCACCTAGTAGTACATCATGACCCCCAATTAATCGAAAGATCAACGGTTGACCTCAGAAATAATTTTGAAACCCTTCAGCAGCTATAATGAGTCGTGCCTCATTCCCTTCACCATCTTATACTCACTTGGTTCAGGACACGGTCTATGTGTGTCAGTCCCCACTAGGCTGACTACGTCACACCTAGCCCAAGTAATGTCTTTCTCGTCCAACGGATTCTAATTACTCTCATGTTTCCTAGAGATTCATACTCGGAACATGTTGTGCTCTGGCCAGAGGCTTCGAGTAACAATCCGAAATTTTATGATAATTGTGAAAACTTCCCATTTTTGGAAACTTTCCAATTTTGAAAATTTCCTATTTTGGAAATTTTCCAATTTTGGAAATATGTAAGTTTTCTTTGTACCAGAAACTTACAAATATTCTGAAAACCTATTATGAAATCTCGCAATTTTGGGCACTTTCGTTCAAGAAAGTCTAGACAAATTTATGCATCATTAATTGACAATTAAAATTCGAATTGATTTTAAATTATTAACAAAATTCTTTATTTTGGATTGAGCCTCGGGGAGCCGTCCAATTTAAAGTTAGTTGTTGTAATTTAATTTCCCATTTTGAATAAAATTTTCATGTTTAATTTGGTTACGCCTCGGGGAGCGGACCAAATTGGATTTACGACAAATTTCTTTTCTTTGGGTATCTGAGCCTCGGGGAGCCACCCTTAGAAAACAATTTGTTGTAATTAATTAATCCATAAATAAAATATGTGATCAAATCTTGGAAATTTAGGATAATTTCTTTATTTGATTTAAGAGGTGATGCTCTTACATATTGTTGTCTCCAAAATTAATTAGGAAAATGGTTTCCTATACAGTTTTCTTAAATAAGATTTTCATGAAAATAATATGTGGTTGAATTAAGGGAATCTGTCTCTTAATTTAATAAGATTTGATTTAGAGAAATCAAAGTCTTAAACATATTATTTCCGAAATTGATTATGACAATTTAGGAAATTATTTCCCAAAACAATTCCTTAAATAAAGTATGAAATCGGGATTAGGAAATCCGGTTCCTAATCCAATTAATGAGACTTGTTAAATTAAGTCACATACATACTTTATTAAGGAAATCGTTAGTCATGACATAATTATATGTCATGAATGTGCTTTGAAAAGAAAGGATGAGACCCAAAACCCCTTACAAAATATTAAGGCTAACACCTTCCATTAATATGGTTAGAACCAGAGTTTTGTTTCTCGTTTGGGTTGATGGACACATCAATGCCCGGCTTGAACCTCAACATGTTCAAACCATGGAATTAGTTTATAAATAATATAGTTGGAGTCAGAGGTCAATCCTTAGTTTTGGTTGTTGGACACATCCAAGCCTGACTAAACGGTTGAATGAGCTCCAACCATATTAAAACTATTTCTTGATTAATGGGTCATCCTTAAGCTTGGAGCATCGATTTGTTGTGCCACATCCAAGGTCGATGTAAAAAGAGGTGCAGTTAGGTGCTATGTATAATGTTGCATACTTGTTAATGAGTTAACAACCCAATGATTTATGCAAACATTCAATTAGTTGATAGCATAAAGTGATAGTTACATATATGTGATATGTAATCGGTATAATTACCTACCTTCATAGCTAAGAATAACTTGATGGCCACAGCCATGGTTGTTCTTATCTATGGTTGGATATCAACCTATTTGGAGGTGTTCCTACGATCTCTCGAATTGATAAAAAAGGGTTATTCAATTCGAAAAATAAATAGGATTTAATTAATGTATGTTGATGCATTCTTTATCATTCTTCTCACATAAGCTCAATTTGTATTTCTAGGATAATCACTCGATCATGTCTTCTCTGAATTTACGTTCCATTTTAGACACCAATAAACTGACTGGGCCAAACTTCATGGACTGGCTTCGAAACCTGAGGATAGTCCTCAAGGCAGAGAAGCTTGCTTATGACCTTGAAGATCAACTTCCCAACCGTCCTCCAGAAGATGCAACTCCAGACCAGTTAGTGGCCTATCAGAAACATGTGACCGATTCTGAACTTGCGAGTTGCATCATGCTAGCCTCTATGGTACCTGAGCTGCAAAAGCAGCATGAGCATATGGATGCTTATACCATCATCTTCCATCTTCATGAGTTATTTGAAGAGCAGGCGAGATCCGAAAGGTTCGAAGTCTCCAGACTCCTCTTCACCTCTAGGAAGCAGGACGGCACTTCTGCCTCACAGTTTGTGTTAAAGATGTTGGGGTACATTGAGCGACTGAGCACACTCGGTTTTGCAATGGATCATGAACTAAGTATTGACTTAATTCTGCATTGTTTGCCCAAAAGTTATTCACAATTTGTGATGAACTATCGGATGAACAAGCTGGAGACTACCATTCTTGAGTTCCTCAACCTGCTGAAGACTATAGAGCCTTCTGTAAAGCAAGATCAGAAGACGGTACTGTTAGTTGGTTCCTCGAAGAAAGGTTCTAAGAGGAAGGCCAAAGAACAGAATAAAGGAAAGAAGAAAAAGGCCAAAAAGATTGAAAAGACACCAAAAGGCACTTGCCATCATTGTGGCAAGGAGGGTCACTGGCGAAGAAACTGCAAGGTTTATCTTGAGTCTTTGAAGAAGAAGGCATCCGATGCCCCATCCTCTTCAGGTATCTTCGTTATTGAATGTCACTCTATTTCCTTAGATACCTGGGTATTTGATACTGGGTGTAGCTCACATATATGCAATGACATACAGGGGCTAAGGAATAGAAGAAGACTCGTCAAGGGAGAAACGAATCTGCGAGTTGGAAATGGAGCAAAGATTGCTGCTGTTGCCATCAGAACATATTTGCTAAAGCTCCCTACTGGACGTGTCTTAGAATTGGATAATTGTTATTTTGTTCCTTCGTTAATAAAGAACATTGTATCTATTTCATGTTTGAATGAAAAGGGTTATCATTTAACCTTTAGTAACAATTGTTGTTACATAACTTTAAATGGCATTCTTTATGGGACCGGAACTTTGTGCAATGGTATCTACACGTTAGATTTATCCGGTGACGTTTTCAATATCGAAGTCAGCAACAAACGTGCTCGAATAGATAATCGAATAGACTCCTACACATGACATTGTCATCTTGGCCATGTAAGTAAGAAACGCATGACCGAATTACACCGATGTGGATTTCTGGAATCATTTGAACCCGGTTCATTTGATACATGTGAATCATGCTTAAAAGGCAAGATGACCAAATTACCCTTTTCCGGAAAAGGTAATCTAGTGGGAGAATTGCTTGGTCTAATACATACTGATGTATGTGGACCAATGTCAACTCTTGCACAAGGAGGCTATAGCTACTTCATCACCTTTATTGATGATCACTCACGATTCGGGTATGTGTTCTTGATGAAACACAAAATTGAAGCTTTTCAGAAATTCAAAGAATTCAGAAATGAAGTAGAGAAACAGCTTGGCAAAAGTATTAAGATACTTCGATCCGATCGGGGTGGTGAATACTTGAGTCAAGAGTTTCAAGATTATCTTAGGGACAATGGGATATTATCTCAATGGACTCCGCCGTATACACCACAGCATAATGGTGTATCTGAAAGGCGTAACCGAACCTTGATGGACATGGTTAGATCCATGATGAACCATGCAACTCTTCCAAAATCCTTTTGGGGATATGCACTTAAGACAGCTGTTTACTTGCTAAACAGAGTCCCGACCAAGGTAGTCTCTACTACTCCATATGAGATATGGAATAGTAAGAAACCTCACTTAACTCACCTTAAGATATGGGGTTGTCCTGCTTATGTGAAGCAGACTGTATCAGAAAAATTGGATGCTAAGTCTGATAAATGTCTATTTATTGGATACCCTAAGGAAACGAAGGGTTACCAATTCTATCATCCCTTGGAGCAAAAGGTGTTTGTTTCAAGGCATGCTGTATTTCTGGAAAATGAATTTCTTTTACAAGAATACAGTGGGAGTGGCATTGAACTTGATGAAGTTCAAGAAACTCTAATAGACATTACAGAGACACCTAGTCTAGACCCACAACCGATAACTCATAGTGATGAGCTATCAGTTGAACCTAAAACAACAACACCTCTTCGTAGGTCTGATAGGACACGCAATATTCTAGAGAGATACGGATTTCTCATAAGTGAATCGAACGACGTGTTACTCATAAGCGATGACGAACCTATCAGTTATGAAGATGTTCTGAAAAGTTCAGAAAGGGACAAATGTCTTGAAGCCATGAAGTCAGAAATGGATTCCATGTACGAAAATCAAGTATGTGACTTGGTTAACCCACCTGAAGGGATTAAGCCCATAGGGTGCAAGTGGGTTTTCAAGAAGAAAACCGACATGGAAGGTAATGTAGTTGCCTTTAAGGCTAGATTAGTGGCAAAAGGATATCGTCAGAAACAAGAAATTGATTATGACAAAACCTATTCGCCAGTAGCTATGCTTAAATCCATTCGGATGCTCCTGGCTATAGCAGCTCATCATGATTATGAGATATGGCAAATGGATGTGAAAACAACTTTCCTTAATGGAAACCTGCTTGAGGATGTATACATGATACAACCTGAAGGTTTTACATCGGTTGATAAAACCAAAATATGCAAGCTTCGACGATCCATATATGGACTGAAGCAAGCATCCAGGAGCTGGAACATCCGTTTTGATGAGACAATCAAAGAGTTTAATTTCTCACAAAATCCTGACGAACCCTGTGTGTACAAGAAGGTTAGTGGGAGTGCAGTCGTATTCCTAGTGCTATATGTCGATGACATATTGCTTATAGGAAACGATATATCAGTCTTACAATCAGTTAAAATTTGGTTGTCCAAAACTTTCTCCATGAAAGACATGGGAGAAGCAACCTATATCCTTGGGATTAGAATCTATAGAGATAGATCAAAACGGTTGCTTGGTCTTTCGCAGTCTACATATATAGACCGAGTGCTAAAAAGGTTTAGCATGTCGGAATCCAAGAAAGGTAACCTTCCCATCAGGCATGGGATCAACCATTCAAAGTCTATGTGTCCGCGCACAGAAGACGAGAGGATTTGCATGAATAAGATTCCTTATGCATCCGCGATATGATCTATCATGTATGTCATGTTATGTATTAGGCCCAATATATCGTATGCTCTGAGCGTCACGAGCAGATACCATTCTGATCCAGGAATGGATCATTGGGCGGCTGTCAAAACAATCCTTAAGTACTTAAGAAGAACTAAGGATGCGTTCCTAATATATGGAGAAGGAGATATGGTAATACGTGGGTATACAGATGCCAATTTCCAGACAGATAAGGATGACTCCAAATCTCAGTCTGGATACGTATTTACTTTGAATGGAGGCGCAATAAGTTGGAAAAGTTCCAAGCAAGATACTGTAGCGGATTCTACCACGGAAGCGGAATATATCGCGGCTTCGGAAGCAGCAAAAGAAGCAGACTGGATCAAGAAGTTTGTCTCAGAACTTGGTGTGGTTCCAACCATTGATGATGCAATACCGGTTTACTGCGACAACAATGGAGCTATTGCACAAGCAAAGGAACCAAGGTCTCATCAGCGATCCAAACACGTGCTTCACCGCTATCATCTGATCAGAGAGATTATAAGTAGGAATGGCATACAAATTGAGAAGATTCCCACTGAAAGGAATTTAGCGGATCCTTTAACTAAGGTCTTGCCTCAAAGCATGTTTGAGGGTCATGTTAGAGCTTGTGGTATTGGATACCGTAGCGATTGGCATTAGGCCAAGTGGGAGTTTGTTAGTAATATGAGAGAAGTGTCCTAAGGCAATCGCCTTATGATTGTAATCATTTACTTTAATAAATGAATATTCACTATTTGAGTATACATGTTCATGTATTTGATTGAGATCTTGAACTCATTTACTAAATGTCCGCAATACAATTCACAGTATGAGAGAATTTGTGATGAATTCACAACTAGTGATTATCTCTACATGTGCAATTGTGAAGTATTGAAATTGTCCCTAGTCGATGAATTGATAAATACGGACACTATCAATTCTGTTGAGACTAGCATGGGTTATTCTCTAATCAGCTGATTCTCACTGGCTGGTGACATTGGGATGTCCGGAGATAAACATGGATGCTAGTTAAGGGAACTAATTCATTGGAGTGACTAGCTGTAAGACTTCATATGGTAATCTACATATAGATATGTCAATGAAAGTTCTTACTGCAGCTTAAGTGCGATGTTCCTTTGACTTGCGGTGTTCAAGTCATCTTGGTCACGGAGACTTATACTTTGACATCTTAAACAAGCATCTCTAAGGAGGTGTGGACCCAGGATGGTTAGGTATAAGCCGAAGTGCCCGAAAATGTTTGAACAGCCTACAAAGGATTCACCACTCCTTGCGAGGAGATGTATACCCAAGGCCTATCGTCGGATTGTTACTCGAAGCCTCTAGCCAGAGCACAACATGTTCCGAGTATGAATCTCTAGGAAACATGAGAGTAATTAGAATCCGTTGGACGAGAAAGACATTACTTGGGCTAGGTGTGACGTAGTCAGCCTAGTGGGGACTGACACACATAGACCGTGTCCTGAACCAAGTGGGTATAAGATGGTGAAGGGAATGAGGCACGACTCATTATATTACTAACACTTTATGGGTTGAAACAAGCACCTAGGGCCTTGTACGAAAGACTATCAACCTATTTGATTTCTAAGGAATTTAACCAAGGTCAAATTGACTCAACATTATTTATTAAAACCTTAGAAAAAGACATATTTATAGCTTAAATATACATAGATGATATAATATTTGGGTCAACAAATTCCAACATCTTAAAAGAATTTGTCAAAATTAGGGAGAGTGAGTTTGAAATGAGTTTGGTAGGTGAGCTAAACTTTTTCTTAGGTCTCCAAAAAAAACAAACTAGGGATGGTAACTATGTTCATCAATCCAAATATGCAAAAGAGTTAATTAAGAAATTCAAAATGGAAAAACTCTAAAAGCTAAAGTACTCCCATGGCCACAAATGTCAAAATAGATAATGACCCTGAAGGTAAACCAATTGACCTAAAGCTATACAGAAGTATGATTGGTAGCTTATTGTACTTAACTGCTAGTAGACCTGACATTTTATTCACTGTAGGAATGTTCGCTAGATACCAAACTTGTGCTAAGGAATCTCACCTAGCAGCACTAAAAAGAATCCTAAGGTACATTAAGGGTACCCTAAATGTAGGTATTTTGTATCCTAGGACTTTCAATTTTGAATTATCAGGATACTCTAACTCTGACTATGTCAGTTGCAAACTAGATAGAAAGAGTACAAGTGGATGTTGTCAATTATTTGGACACAGTCTAGTCAGCTGGTGCAATAGAAAGCAACACTGCGTAGCCTTATCCACAACTGAAGCAGAATATGTTGCCCTAGGAGAGTGTGTAGCACAACTTTTATGGATGATGCACACTCTTAAGGACTTCCAGCTAGACTATGCCCAAACCAAAGTGTTCATTGACAACATAAGCTCAATAATCTTACAAAAAATCCAATTCATCACTCCCGAACCAAACACATTGAAGTAAAACATCATTTTGTTAGGGATCACGTAACTAGGGGCGAAATCATACTTATGTATGTGGACTCGAAATCTAATTTAACTGACATCTTTACTAAACCCTTACCTGAGTCTGAGTTTAGCTTACTAAGAAGACAGTTAGGGTTGTGCTTAGTAGAATAGGACTGTTTTAATTTTTTTTTCAAAAAGCTTTTATATTTTCAATTTTTTTAAAAAAAATCTTTTTCTTAGGTCTTGAAATTTAAAATTGTTTTTCGACTTAGACTTTTCAAAAATTACCTCCTTTAAAACTAGGGTTTCTACGCAAATGGATTTAGCCTAGGCTTTAACCCTAGAATTGCATGCACCTATAGATTTAGAAGCCAACATCTCACAAGCACCCTAAGGCACTTTGATTGATAACCTAGACGATGTTGAGATGCTTAGGTATATGCCTTGACTCAAGATGCTTCAAGTCAGTGCATCTAGAGTAGTTGGGGCGATAAATACAATTGAACAGCAATCAAGTTAAGTGTTCAGGCTTAGAAAATCTAACTTGATCAGATCACTTAACTTGACTAACCCTAGTGAAAGCTGCTGTTGTATAACAGTTAGTAAGTAGCTAACTGGGTTAGACAGGACCCGAACAAGTTCAGTTTAATTGGTTTGATTTTTATTACTTGGGTTCACTAGAGTTGGTTCAATACGCATTTAAAATTGTTTTAAATGTCTCTGATTTGAAATTGATTTGCAATTGGTTTTCTATCAATTTTTTTTTATATATGGCAATGGGGGAGAGAGAAAGGAAAAGAGTAAAAATTTTCATTTTCTAGTGCATTAACTTAAATTTTCAAGTGCATTAAAGTTTCAAATACAGATTTTTTCCAAAAAACTTTAGTGCACAAAATTTATCTGAGCAAAATTTTTCTAAGCAAATTTTTCTAAGAAAGCAAAATTTTTTAAGTGAAAAATCTTTGTAAGTGTGCAAATGCTTTGTTTTGTTTTGCAAAACACTTGGTCAAAATTTAAAAATCTTTGTAAGTGTGCAAAAGCTTTGTTTTGATTTGCAAAACACATGGTCAAAATTTAAACACTTAGTCTTTTTGAAAAACTGCATATCATTGAAAGCTTTAGGGGGAGAGTTTCTATTTCAGGGGGAGCTTAGTAAAAGGTTTTTCAAAAAGTGGTTTTCTTAGAATAAACATGTTCTCTTTATATACATCTGCTTTATATGTTTTAAACTTAACTTTTTGAACCAGGTTGCCATAAATCAAAAAGGGGGAGATTGTTGGTGCCGGAAACACCAAGATTGAACCTGTGTTTTGATAATGGCAAAGGGTTCATTAGTTAAGGTTATCTTGTGATCTAATGATGTTCTTTAAGTGCGCAGGAAAAGTCCTAGGTAAACTAGGCACAAAGTCCTGATTTAAGGAATTGGGCAATAAGTCCTGGCCGAAGGCTGGGCACCTAAGTCTTGACATAGGGTTGGGCAATAAGTCCTGGTCGCGGACTAGGCACGAAGACCTGATCCGAAGGATTGGGCAAAAGTCCAACCGAAGGAGCCAGATAGTAAAAAGGTAAACTCTCCTAAGAGGAGTAGGTGAGGGAGCGTTCCCCGTAGGAGGGATCATTAGGCGTCGGTTTGACCTAGGGTTCCATTTTGGAAGCCCAAAGTGAGAACCAAGACAGCTCAGGCTGTTAACTGGACATAACTTATATATTGCTTGTGTTTTGGAACTAACCCTGGTTGCATGAACAAAGGTTGAAGTGTTATGCTTCCCAGGGGCCTGAATGGAGTCAGGCGCCTGTATGATCAGGCGCCTATATGGTGACAGGCACCCCAGATGAAGGGTGTTCCAAGCAATCTCGAAGTAAAGCCTCCACGTCATCAAATGAGGTGCCTGTGTTGATACAGGTGCCTCAGTCAACTCAGGCGCCCCAGTTGAAGGGATATGTGCTGGCCAAGTCTGCGGATAAGGATTCGCACAGATAGGGCCACGTGTTAGGCGCCCCCTTCAACACAAGCGCCTTAGAAGCCTGTATAAATAGGGGTTCACCCCCTTGCTTCCAAAAACAACTGCTTCCAACGAATTCATTCAAGCGCTCTGCTCCAAACGCTCCATGCTCAAGTCTTAAGCGCCAACGACGACCCGCGGCTCCGATCTTCGAATCTTCTTCGATCGTCGGTATAATTTTTAATTAATTATTGTATTTAAATTCTGTATTCGAACTTCAACTTTGTAATACTTTTGCGAAATATAGAATTGTCCAACGTAAACGTCAAGGACCATGGGCCTTGGAGTAGGAGCCGATCTAGACTCCGAACCAAGTAAAAGAAACCCGAGTTAGCATTGTCTTGCAATTTTCCGCTTCATATTACTCTTATTTTTCTGAAAAAGACTTTATCGATATTCACCCCCCCCCCTCTATCGATTCTAAACGATCCCACAATACCTCCACCAAGGTCGTCGGAACCCTAGCCTCAAGGATGGGTTGCACTGGCCATCGAAAGGTGGAAAGAAGAAGATGAAGGTGAGGATGAAGAGAAACAATCTCCTTCTCCACACCAAAACCTAGCCGAAAGCCCTAGCTCTTCCCCTCTTCTTCTTCACCTTGTGCTGCCGACCTTGCGAGGAGATGAGTGGTCACCAGCTTCCCAAGAAGAAGACTCCCTCCCCTTTCTTCACCTTGAGCTGTCGCCCATCCAAGGAGATGGATCGCTGCCGGCCACCTTGGATGAAAGTTTCTCCTCCATCTTCCCTTGCGCCGCCGACCAAGCAAGGATGATCCTCACTTGCAGTCGCCGCCGGCCACCATGGAAGAAGTATCTCTCCCCTTCTCCTTGCTTGTAGCTGTTGCCGGCCACCTTGGAAGAAGAAGCTTCACCTTTCGCCACCGGCCAAGCAAGGAGACTATTGTCGTCGGTTCTCCTTCACAAGCTCGCTCCGGTCAAGGAAGATGAAGGTGAACCCTTCCTTGCTTCCTTGCCCAAGCCTTAGGAGGAGAGATGTAACGCCCCAAAATTTCCCATATGAAATATTATGAAATATTATGGAATTCATGAAATATTATCATGAAATATTATGAAACATTATGAATTCATGAATATGAAATATTATGGAATTCATGAAATATTATCATGAAATATTATGAATTCATGGAATATTATTATTATTATGAAACTTCATGATGGGCTTGGCTTAATGGGCTTTGATATGGATTAGTGCAAAATGTGATAAAAAGAAAAGGTAGAAAGGAGGAAGCAAGGATTGAACCTTGAACCTCCTAGTTGCACTAATCATGTCATAACCAACACACCAAGCCATATTTCATATAGAGGGAATAAGAAACATGCTTGTTAAAAGCTAGGGAAGTGAAGAGACATGTCTCTTCATGAGAAAAGTATAAATAAGGGAAAGAGAAGTTGGAATAACTTCCTCTTCTTCTTCCTCACTCTCATCACCAAAAACCTCAAGCCCCTTCTCCCTTTTCATTTTCGAAAAAAACACAACCCTAGGGTTCTAACCCTAGGGAATTGGAAGGAGGAAGAACTCTACAAGGATCTTGCCCTCTACTAGGGCCAAGGGTTCTATAGAAGTGCTAGGAAGGAGAACACTCACCTTCCTTCAACCAAGGGCACCTTATGATTTTAGAGAAGGAGAAATTCAAGCGAAAGGATGTAAGTATCCCCTCGCCTGCAGTGTAATAGTTGTGGTGTGATTATTCTCCTTAATTGTTTCAAAAATGGGGACTTTTTCCCCTTTGCAAGTTTCGGCCACCCCCTTAGGGGAAGGCCTTGGTTCTTTCCTTGATACATGAGAAGACCTTTGAGACTTAGAGTATATATGTATATTGATTTTCTTCATGATGGTATGAACAAAAAGGAAGAAAAACTAGGGTTACACCCCTTGTAAGTTTCGGCCACCCCCTTAGGGGAAGGCCTTGGTTCCTTTTGTTACATGAGTAGACCCTTGGAACTTAGGGTATATGTATATGTGGTTTATTCAAAATGTTGTGAACAAAACCTAGGGTTATACCCTTGTGTAGGATTCGGCCAACACCCAAGAGGAGACCTTGGTTACCCCTTGATGCATGTGAAGACCCCTTGGAACTTAGGGTATACCTATATGTTGTGTCCCTTCATTTTGTGATAACAAAAACTAGGGTTTAGAGCTTGGATAGGTTTCGGCCAAGGCCTAGAAAAAGGGTTAGTGAGGGTTGCATTATCCTAAAATATATCCTTGTTTAATGTATTGTAAGATAGTGTATACAAGGTGTTTGTATGAATGTCTGTGTGAATATTTAGTTCAAACCCTAATTTTCCCCTACCCTTGAGTTTCGGCCAACCCTAGAAGGACTAGGGTCTAGGGTTGCATAATTATCTCATGATGTGCTTTATGTTTAATAAGTTGCATGAATAGTATGTGAAGGTTAAACTACCCTACGGGACATGATTATGTTTAGTAAGATAATATGTATATGCATGTATGAAATATGATGTATGTATGAACATGTATGAAATATGATGTATGTATGAACATGTATGAAATATGATGTATGTATGAACATGTGTGGAATATGATGTATGTATGAACATGCATGAAATATGATGTATGTATGAGCATGCCTTATAGCCCATGGGGCACACTTATGAAATTGCATGTGATATGTTAAAATGCTTAAACGGATACTCTACTAAGTATGGGATCAAGAGCACCCCCTTATGTTATGTGGTGTGTCCCTCCGGGATCATGAGCACCCTTGAAGAGTGGTGTGTCCTGTAAGAGTGATTTGGAGTACTCCTTAGCATATATGTAAAAGCATGATAAGTATTTTACTTTTGAAGTTGTGTACCCGACTCGTAAGGGGGTCGTTAAACAAATCCGGGGTGCATGTTAACGTAAGGTCATGGCTCCGGTAGGACGGAAGGGTCCTGCTCTAATTAATTGGTGGCTCGCTACCCCAATTCATTAGGGAACGCGCAATAGTTCCGCGCGATATGTGGTACACAACAGGGCCCAATATGATATGGATGTATTTTTAAGTAATACCATTATGGAATTGTTTTGAAAACATTCATTGAAAACATTTGTTATATGTGAAGAGTATGCTTAAGGTACTTGATACTACATGCTTAGAAACTTGGATGTTTAGTATGCTTTGATGAACTCATGCTTATGATTTATTATGTGTACATGTTATATTCTTTCGTATGGATTTGCGAGTAGGACAGGATCCTTACTAAGCATTTGTGCTTACAAGTTTATGTGTTGTCTTATGCTGCAGATAAGGGTAAGGAACACTTAAACTAAAGGAAGAGGCAGGAGGCTAAAGATGTGTGGGGTGGTGGCTCGGGAAGAAAGACTTTTATATCTACATTATTATGCTTATGTTTATGCTCCTTGACAATGAATGATGGTGATTAGGATAGATATTGCATGATAATAGTTACACTTGGAATTTTCATATACTTGATTTTATTGGATTATATTATGGTGTGAAATAATATGTGAACCTATCATGTTATAGAATAACTCATGATTGAAATATTTCAAATAATGTTCTAATGATGCAAGCATGACATTTGAGTGACATGTATTGACTAGTATGCTTAGCACTCCTATATTACTTAATAGTTCTAAACAAGCATGCTCAATACTTAGTCCTTGCATTGTTGTTTTAAATTTTATGCTAGAGGAAAAAAAATATATGATTGATTGTACGTAACCCCGCCCCGAGTGTAGATATAAGGGCGGGCGTTACAAGAGAAGAGATGAGAGAAGAAGAGAAGAGGGCTTCCTCCTCCTTTACCGTCGGCGCCCTAACCCTATGTTAGGATGTATACTAAAAGTCTTATCTTTTCTGTATGGACATCCACATTTTGAAAGTGAATCACAACAACACTTATGCATGTTTATATTAGTATGTGCATAACCGTCTGATACTCTGCATTGTAGATAACATGGTGTGTGGTGACACATAGAACATCATGTTATCAGTCCCTTGCAGAGTATAAGAAGAGGCTCACAGCCGAGATGGAGTTGGACAAACCATCGGGATGATTGTAGTGTAATTAGGTGTGGTTTATCTTGACCATAGAATTACACTAGTGCACTTTGTGTGCATTGAGCAGGATCAAAATAGAGGTGATCCAATTTGTACTGACTTTATAATTGGATCGAACCTTGGTTTATTATGGAGTACAATCTCTAAATTCCGATATAATAACGGGCACGTATATTTAGTATTTTATTTCTTTGATTTACCAATGGGCGAGATTTATTTTGCTAAATCTATAGGCCCAGTAAGTTGGGAAATAATATTACTTGCATAGTGTGTCGTTGTTGATTATTGACGGAATCCGTATCCTGGTGAGTCGAGATGATGATGCCCCCTTGATGAGCTCATAAGGTTCATCATGTTTAATTCCTGCAGGTGGATTTGATCCAACATGATGATAAGGATGAAAGGTACTAGTCAAGGAGATAGAGGTTGATTAATTAAAATTATCAGTAATTTAAGTTAATCGACGGGCATTCGATATGTTAACACGGTGAGATGGATGTACTCATAATAGGTGAAGCACATATGAAAATATGGGGGTTAGTGAGGTAATTTAATGGAGATCCTTTAGTGGAATGGATCTTCATTAATGGATCGGGTTTGGATCCATGAGCAAGCCAAGATCCAACTCCTCCTCATGGTCCCTACTGTAGCCCTATATATACCCCATATTGGCATGAAACCAAGGATCCAATGGAACACAAGAAAACCCTAAGTTTTTCCTCTCCTCCTCTCTCTCTCTCCCTCTCGGTGTGCGGCGCCGTTTCCTTCTCCAAAGAGAACTGCCCAAGGGTGAGCAATACAAGTTGCTCAAGCATCTTTTGCTCCAAGGGAGCACTGCTTACAGCCGCCATCTTCTCCAAGATGGCAAAGTTGCACATGACAACTTTGCTCACAGCCGAGAAGATGGTAAAGATGCGCACGACAACTTTGCTCACAGCTGTTTTTTTCTCCAAAGAGCACAAGTTGCTCATGTCAGCATGTTGTCTGGAGAAAGGCTGAAGAGTGCAAGTTGCTCACGACAACTTGTTGGCTGGAGAAAGGCGGGAGATAACAAGTTTCTCACGGCAACTTGTTGGCTGGAGAAAGGCTGGGGAAAACAGGTTGCTCACGGCAACTTGTTGGCTGGTGCAACTTGTTTGTGGCGCAAAACACAAGTTAGAGTTGCTCTTCTCCATGGGAGCTCCAAGCTACTTGCTGCTCGGGCGCCGACGGTGGAGGAAAGGAATAGTAGGGTTTGTGTTCGGATTATCTTCTTCCTTGGAGTGGCCGGCAGCATCCCTTTGATTAGGGCATAGTTGGCGCAAGGAGAATGGATTGACTTGGTGACCACGATTCGTGGTAGATCGTCGCCCACACGACATCCAACAGGGGAGGGTCATACGGTAGAAGATCGTAAGGTAAAGAGAGGTATATTTCTCTCTTGGATCCTTTGGTTTTCATATCATTTTATGTGATGTTTTGATTAATTATCATATTTAATTAATGGTTGATAATTAATTATTGGACCACGATAATAAACACAAAAATCGGTGATCCACTTGTCATCTTTTCCGTGGTCGATCGGTTAGGCGAATTACAAGGCTTAATCATTGAGATTGGCCAAGTTGTAATTCGAATCGATCAATACAATGAGGAGACGATCGTTTGGGAGATGAGTCTCCATTCGAATTAATTTTTATTCCATAGACATGGAGTGGTCTCTCAAGGATGACCAGGTATTCGCTTAGGAAATCCGCCAAGCCATACCCATCAATTGGTATCAGAGCTGAGGTTTCCGATTTTGTGTGTTTAAGATTCAGTTAATTTTTGCACATTATCATATATTTTATTTTTGCTGGATGATATGTGGATGTGCTTAGGTTAACTCTTTGTTGCAGGCACTAGTTTCCAACATATCATGGCCAAAATAATAGTTATATGTGATTGGTTGTGCAATTTTGTAATTAATTAAATCCTCATGGTTGACGAGGCTAGATAGGTATTTAATTTTTCTAATTAAATACAACATGTGTTTAGCAAAGCTTTTTATTTGCTTTCGATCTAGATATTATGTACACTCCTTCGTGGATCATAGGATTGATGGATGTAAATAATTAGCTAGTCATCTCGGCTTAGAAATCCCTTCAATGGTGGCTTGCGCATGGTGTAGGGAGGAGCGGACGAGGTGACGGTACGACTGGAGGCGCATTGGAGACCAAGGCCATGAAAGTTGGAAAATCTAGGATTTTCTTATTTGTTGCTTTGGTTGTATGCTTGTTGTGTGTATGCATGAAAATTCCTCAAATTAAATAACTAAGTGGGAGAGGGACCCTAAGGGTCTCGTGGCCTCCATTACAATCTGACAACTGATGCGAACAAGTCTGCGCATCGGCTCTGAGTGCCTTCCTCCCCATCAGATGGCTTTGTTCTACGGATCACTGGGTCAAAAACGTTTATAGGAAATTATTGAAGAGTGTGTGTACTTCCCCATCGGACGACACATAATCGGAAATAATTTTCTTAGTTTCGTGTAATGGTGAACACTTAGATGTGAATAATAGTATCCTCCCCATCGGAGTCACTGCTATTATTTGTAGGGCCGAAGTGAACCAACTATTAATTTTATTTGTCAAAAAGTTAGGTTGACAAGATAATAAAATTAATGGGTAAAACCTCCTCTTACGAATGTAGAAATTCGTATACGTCCACACCATCGTGGCATGCGAATTTCTCGGTGTTTAGAGGTGTTGGTTGATTTCGAAATTTATTGTTTGAGGAATCAATTTATTTTTGAAGTCTAAAGTTAAGATTGTTGTGATTCTCAGGTAGTTTCAAAATGACCTTTAACCCACTAGCGACCATACTTAAGAAGAACAAACTTACTGGCCCCAATTATATAGACTCGAAAAGAAACTTGGACATTGTCCTTACTGCTAAAGAGTAAAAATATGTACTCTTTGAGGAGTATCCTGAAAAGCCTAGCGAGAACTCTAGTGAATAACAAATGGAGCGTTACAAGAAGTGGGTCAAGGCAGATGAGATGGCGCGGTGCTACATTCTAGCATCTATGTCAAATGTATTGTAACATCTGCATCAGGCGCCCACTGCTTGTGATATGATGCTAAACCTCAAGGAGCTCTTCGGGCACCAGGGTCGGGCCGCTAGGCAGGTTGCGATGAAGAACATGATGATGACTACCATGGTCGAAGGTACACCTATGAGGGATCATGTCCATAAGATGATGGATCACCACAATGAGATTGAGGTATTCAGAGCACAAATCGACGGGGAAACCCAGATTGATATTATACTTCAGTCTCTGCCTAGGAGTTTTGAACAGTTCCTGCTCAACTATAACATGAACAAGCTTGAGTATACGTTGGGGGAATTACTGGGAGAACTCCAGGAGGCAGAGGGGGTTTTTCATCAGAGTTCTCAGGCCTTGGTTACTCATAAGGTTGCTATTTCTGTGCCGAAAGGCAGGAAGAAGAAGAAACTAAAGGGTATGGCTTGGCGGGTTTCCCTAGCGAATACTTGGTCATCCTTGAGAGACCTCTTCATGTCTACAGATTAAAAAATCAATCCAAATGGAGACCCGCCTCCCAATGACCATCTCGTCATCGTATCATTCGATACGAATTACAACTTAGCTAATCACAAAGATCGTGCCTTGTAATTCTCCTAACCAAACGACAGTAGAAAAGACGACGAGTGGATCACCGATTTTTGAGTTTATAATCGGGGTCCAATTAATTAATTATTAACATGATTAACTAATAATTACAACCATAATAATTAATTAATTACATGGAATGACGAGATGAAATATGGAGCCAAGGAAGAGAGTTATACCTTTCTTTACCTCGTACCCTTCTATCTTATGTCCCTCCTCTCCCGGACATCATGTGGGCGACGAGCTACCGAGAATCAGGATCACCAAGGCTCTCCAAAGAATCACCTCTTACCGCTAAGCCAAACCCTAACCCTAGGGTTTGGAAACCGCCGGCCTTCTCCCCTATTGCTTGTGCCGCCGGCCACCGAGAGCCTCCAAGCTCACGCCGGCCACAAGCCAGTCCAAGGGAGGAAGGTAATGAAGAGGATGAAGGAGAGAATCAAGCTTCTCTCCAACCCATACCTGGCCGAAAACCTCCACCTCTCCAAACTTGCGGCGCCGTGATAACCGTTTCAGTCGTGTCACGGTTTCAAATATAATTTAATTATCGAACTCCTCTAAACTAATGTAGCATAGAGTAACTCGAGTCGTCTCCCAACGAATGTAGTTGGTACATGATAAATCTCAAGATCGTATATTATTGCTTTTGGGTTTTTTGATACTAAACTGGGGTTTGGATTTAAACGTTAAGACTATGAAAAGAAATAGCGACGCAGGTATGAAATCTAGTTCTAATTAAGGAAAGACAATGCAGGTATGGAAATCTAGTTTAACCTGACTACAATTGCAGTAAAGAAAGGCAATATGAAAGAAGCATTCAAGAAATAAAGCATCAATGAAATCTAGACATGGAGCAAAAACCTACAGCATTAAAGAAATCTAATTTGACCTAACCTATTGCATCCAAATCAAGTACAAGAACATAAAGCAATTAAAAGTGACAAGACAAGCAGAAATTAAGCAAAACAAGATACATGAAAGTAAACCTAGCTATAGAAACATTTTGTCGAACAACTTATAAGCAGTATTTAAAATGATATGAGTACGTGTCATTCGAAAACATGAGAGATCAAACTTGATACAAACATCAACAACCACATTCAACAATCAACAAGCAACACTTAACAACTCAAATTAATGAAACTAATCAAACAATCTTAACCAAATCGGATGATGAACTGCTGTGAAGGCAAAGCTATGAAGGAAAATTGCTAATAAGAAGAAACTGCCGACTGCTGGAAATGTTGAAAAGCTGTTGGCAATTCTGATGAAGCTGGACAAAGAAGAAGCTGCGCAGGAATGCTGGAAATGAAGAACTGCTAATGCTGTGAAACAAAAACTGTGAAGGAACTGCTGGCTACTGGATCGGATGAAGGGAAACAGCTGCTGCCGGAATTGGAAGAGGTGGTTGCCGGATCTGATGAAGGAGAAGAATTACCGTGTAGAAATGGATCGTCGCTTCCCAATCCTGCCCTCTCTCAACCCGAGAAAGAACTTGCCGTGAAGGTGGATCTGCGATCTATGGAGCGGCGGAGATGGTAGACTAGGGTTCGGAACCCCGAGCCCTAGCTTGTGCGGTGATGGTCCGGCCGGCGGCGGTGAAGATGGAGACGATCCGCCGGCCGGAGGAGAAGAGGAGAAAAATCGCCGAGGAAGAAGATGAAGGTTCGAGTGGATCGAATGGAGAAGATGATTTCGAGCTGATCTGATCCCCTCGCCTTTTGTGATTTCTCTTCCAATTGGGTTCGGCTCAGCTTGGGTTCAGAGCTTTTGGTTCAGCACAGCTCAAGCAGTTCAGTTCAACCAAACCAAGCAGTTGGTTCAGTCAGACAAGTCAGAGCTTGAGTTCAGCCCAGCCAAGCCAGAGCTTGAGTACACTCAGCCTTAGCCCAGCAGTTGGTTCAGCCAAACCAAACCAACAGTCAACCAGCACTTGGTTCAGCCAATCATTAATTCCTTAGCAACAGACGACTGAGATCGATTTGGCTTCATCCAACGGTCGGATCTCTTCAGATCTGAACCAAACTCCACAGATCCCAATCAATGGTCCTGATCTACCTGTCCCCAGCTCGATTAACCAGATCAATGGTGGATGGTCCAGATCTTCCTTTTTCTTGAATGGATGGTATAGAACATCTTGAGCTTGATCCAACAGTCAGATTACTTCTAATTTGGCTGAAATTTCAGATCTTGATCTATATTCATGATTGATTCTATCTTGAACTCGGATTGACCAGAAGTTGACCGATGGCTCAGATCTAGCCGTTCTCTAGAATGGACGGCTCCTATTAATCCAATGCTTGATCCCTTTGATCTGGATCCAATGCTGACTCAAGTCTGACCCAATTTGATCTAGGTCCATGATCATTTGAAGCCTACAAAATGATATTCAAATTTAGTGCCAAAAAATATCCCAAATATACAAAGATTTGAATTAAAAGCCAAAATAAATGAAATACATGAAACCTACTACAATTGAAACTTAAGCATATAAAATGTGGATCAAACATGGATTTTAGAGCCTAAAATAATCAACAAAATGGTGGTTATCACGCCACCGCAAGTTCACCTTGCGCCGCCTCCCACCAGTTGTCGGCCACCCCTCTCTCACCGCCGAGCACCACAAAAGGAAGAGGGGAGCTCTTCCTTGTCTATGTGAGGTTCGGCCGAGTGTTGGTTGAGGAGGGAAGAAGAAAAGAGAAGGAGAAGATCTCCTTCTCTTGCGCCGGCCACAAGCCCTAGGAGAGAGAAAAGGAGAGAGGAGAGGAGAGAGGCCTTGGGTTGATCAATTGGATGATTAAGCTTGTTTCATGATCCCATGGGGTATATATAGGGCTAAGGTAAGGACCAAGAGGAGGAGTTGGGTCTTGGCCCACTAATGGATCTAAAACCAATCCATTAATGAAGATCCATTCCACTAAAGGATCTCCATTGAACTTCCTCACCAACCCCATATTTTCATATGGGCTCCACCTATTATGAATCATCCATCCCCCCTTGTTTAAGATATTGAATGTCCTTCGATTAATTTAAATTTCTGACAATTTTAATTAATCGACTTCTGGCTCCTTGACTAGTACCACTCAACCTTATAATCATGTCGGATCAAATCCACCTATAGGGTTTAACATGATGATCCTTATGAGCTCATCAAGGGGGCATCATCATCCCGACTCACCAAGACACGGATTCAGTCAATAATCAATGGCACACCATATAATTAATATTATTTCCCAACTTACCGGGCCTATTGATTTAACAGAATAAATCTGACCCATTGGTAAATCAAAGAAATAATAATTAACTATATGTGCCCGTTATTATATCGGGATTTAGGGATTGTACTCCATAATAAATCCGAGATCCAATCCAATTATTAAGTTAATATAAATTGGATGATCTCTAGTTTTGGTCATGTTCAATGCACACAAAGCACACTAGTGTAATTCTATGGTCAAGACAAACCACACCTAATTACACTACAACCATCCCGATGGTTTGTCCAACTCCATCTCGGTTGTGAGCCTCTTACTTATACTATGCAACGGACTGATAACACGATCTTCTGTGTGTCACCACACACCATATTATCTACAGTGCACAGTATTGGACTTTTATGCATATACTAATGTAAATACGCATCTAGTGTTGTTGTGATTCTCTTTTCAAAATATAGATGATCTTAAAAAGAGCAAGTCTTTTAGTATACACATCTAACAATCTCCCACTTATACTCAAAGACTCTGTTGTTCACTCACTGCCATACATCTGACTCCCATATCCTCCACATGCCGGTCAAAAGCTCTAGCTGGAAGAGCTTTAGTGGAAGGATCCGTCAGGTTGCCCTCCGATGCAATCTTGGCGATAGCTACTTCTCCTCGCTTTACGATTTCTCGTATCAGGTGGTACTTGCGCTCTATGTGTTTACTCGCCTTATGGGTTCGTGGTTCCTTCGAGGTTGCAACTGCACCACTGTTATCACAAAAGATTGTGATAGATCTGGGCAAACCAGGAATCACATCCAAGTCCATGATGAAGTTCCTGAGCCATACAGCTTCCTTGGCTACCTCTGAGGCTGCCACATACTCAGCTTTCATGGTGGAGTCCGCCACTCATTTCTGCTTGACACTCCTGCAAACAATGGCTCCACCTCCTAAAGTAAACAAAAACCCTGAGGTAGACTTACTCTTGTCCCTATCTGACTGGAAATCCAAATCCGTATAACCCACAGGGACTAATTGGTCTACTTGGTAAACTAGCATATAATCCCTAGTCCATCTCAGGTATTTCAATATATGTTTTACCACAATCCAATGCCCCTGTCCAGGGCTACTCTGATATTTCCTGACCATGCCCACGGCAAAGCAGATATCTGGTCTCGTGCACAACATAGCATACATAAGGCTTCCTACAACATATGCATAAGGAACTGCCTTCATTTCCTCTATCTCCTTTGATGATTTCGGACATATCTCCTTGGATAGAAGAACTCCATGCCTGAAAGGTAGAAAAATTCTCTTGGAGTTTTCCATGCTAAAACAAGCCAGGACAGTGTCAATGTATGAAGCTTGGGATAAGCACAACATCCTTTTCTGGCGATCCCTTATGACCTTGATCCCAAGGATGTGTCCCGCTTCTCCCAAGTCCTTCATATTGAACTATTTGAACAACCAAACCCTTATGTCTGATAACACTTTGACATTATTGCCAATTAACAAAATGTCATCTACGTAGAGTACAAGAAACACCACTACGTTTCCATCACATCTCTTATATACACATGACACATCCGGACTTTAAATAAATCCATATGACAGGATTACTTCATCGAAGCGGATGTTCCAAGAACACGAAGCTTGCTTCAATCCATAAATGGATCGATTAAGATTGCATACTAGATGCTCTTTGTCATTTGCAATGAACCCTTCTGGTTGCTTCATGTAGATGGTCTCCTCAAGATTTCTGTTAAGGAAAGTTGTCTTCACGTCCATCTGCCATACCTCATAATCCATATGAGCGGCAATAGATAAGAGAATCCGGATAGACTTAAGCATGACTACCGGTGAAAAGGTCTCCTCATAATCGATACCCTCTTTCTGAGTATACCCTTTCGCAACAAGCCTAACTTTGAAGGTCTCAACCTTCCCATCTAATCCTCTCTTTCTCTTGTAGATCCACTTGCATCCAATGGTTTTTACACTATTGGGTGGTTCTACTAGCTCCCAGACGTGATTAGAATCCATAGATTCTGAGTAGATTAGAATCCATAGATTCTATCTCAGAGTTCATTGCCCTTTGCCAAGAATCTGCATACTTATCTTGGAGGGCCTCGTCATAGGTCCAGGGATCCAGTTCATGTTCACCAGGGACCAAGTTCGAAGACTCTCCCAAAAACATGAACCTTTCAGGCTGGCTAACAACACTTCCACTGCGATGAGGTACCACCTGTGTATCTTCTGTGACACGCGGTGCAGTGACTTATGGTGTATCCTCTTGTACAGTTGGTTCTAAGGTCAGAACGTCCCCTCTTAACTCTTCAAGCACTAGTCTACTCCTGGGCATGTGGTTCATCACATAGTCTTCTTCTAAGAATCTGGTATTCGTGCTAACGATTACCTTCTGATCCTTAGGACTATAGAGCAGACCACCTTTCATTCATCTAGGATAGCCTACGAACAGACGTACTTCCGTACGAGATTCCAACTTATCAGTATCTCCCTTCAGCACATGCACTGGACTACCCCAAATCCGAACATGTCCTAGACTAGGCTTGCGCCCAGTCTACAGTTCTGTTGGAGTAGAAGAGACTGACTTAGATGGAACCATGTTCAGTATGTACGTTGTCGTTTCCAGAGCATATCCCCAGAATGAATCTGGCAACTCAGAGTAGCTCCTCATTGACCTAACCATCTCCATAAGAGTCATATTCCTTCTTTCCGCCATACCGTTCTGTTGGGGCATACCGGGTGCAGTCAACTGGGACTGAATCCCAGCTTCTGATAAGTAGGTCCTAAACTCACCCAAGAGGTATTCGCCACCACGATCTGATGTAGTGTCTTGATACTTTTACCTCGATGTTTCTCCACATCAGCCATGAATTCTTTGAACTTATCAAAGCACTCAGACTTGCGGCGCATCAGGTAAATGTGTTCATACCTTGAAAAATCGTCAATAAAAGTGACGAAGTATTCAAAGCCACCTCTAGCCTGGATAGACATAGGACCACACAAATCAGAATGAACTAGTTCTAACATATCTTTGGCCCTGTACCCCTTAGCCTTGAATGGCCTCTTAGTCATCTTACCTTCCAAGCAAGACTCACAGATCGGGAAGTCTTCCACCACCAATGAACCCAAGGGCCCATTAGCTATCAACCTCTGAATCCTACTAAGGTTAATATGACCAACCCTAAGGTGCCAAAGATATGTCTGGTTCATTTTAGAAGGTTCCTTTCTCTTATTTAGGTTAGATGATGAGCTATTGGCCTTTATTTGCATCGCGGGAGCTTTTGGTTCTAGAGTGTATAGATTGCCAACCATAGTACCTGAACAGATAATCTCTCTATTTCTTTTTATAACAACTCTGTTATTAAAAGTAATAGAATATCCATCATTTATTAATTTAGAAACTGAAATTAAGTTCTTTCTAAAAGAGGGTACATATAAGCAATCTCTCAAAACCAACACTTTATTTCTCTCAAAAGATAAATAAAAGTCTCCCACTGCAACTGCTGCCACCTTCGTAGCATTTCCCATGTAGACCATGATTTCTCCATCAACTAGCCGTCGGATTTCCTGGAACCCTTGCAGAGTATTGCAGACATGATCAATAGCTCCAGTATCTACACACCAGGTACTGGTAGATAGCACCGCTAAACATGTTTCAACGACTAAGTGTAAGATGTGTATACTGAAAGACATGCTTCTTTTATATGAACATCTTCATTTTGAAAAGAGAATCACAACTATACTAGGTGCCTATTTATATTAGTACATGCATAAAATCCATTACTTTGCATTGTAGATAACATGGTGTGTGGTGTCACATGGAAGATCATATTATCAGTTCCTTGCCTAGTATAAGTAGAGGCTCACAACAGATATGGAATTAGACAAACCATCAGGATGGTTGTAGTGTAATTAGGTGTGGTTGGTCTTGACCATAGAATTACACTAATGTACTTTGAGTGAACAGGACCAAAATCAGAGGTTATCCAATTGGTACTGGCTTTTATAATTGGATAGGACCTCAGATTTTATTATGGAGTACAATCCCTAAATCCCGATATAATAACGGGCACATATTATTAATTATTATTTCTTTGATTTGCCAATGGGCGAGATCTATTCTGTTAGATCGATAGGCCCGGTAAGTTGGGAGATAATATTAATAATATGGTGTGTTGTTGATTATTGAAGGAATCCGTGTCCTGGTGAGTCGGGATGATGATGCCCCCTTGATGAGCTCAAAAGGTTCATCATGCTAAACCCTACAGGTGGATTTGATCCAGCATGATGATAAGGTTGAGTGGTATTAATCAAGGATCCAGAAGTTAATTAATTTGAATTGTCAGTAATTTAAATTAATTAACGGGCATTCGATATCTTAAACGTGGGGGGATGGACAACTCGTAATATGTGGAGCCCATATGAAAAATATGAGGGTTGGTGAAGAAGTTCAATTAAGATCCTTTAGTGGAATGGATCTTAATTAATGGATCGGGTTTAGATCCATTGGTGGGCCAAGATCCAACTCCTCCTCTTGATCCCTACCTTAGACCTATAAATACCCAAGGAGATTATGAAACCAAGGTTAATCCAAGAGTTGACACCCTAAGCCTCTCTCCTCTCTTCTCTCTCTCCTACCCCTCCTTAGGTTTTCGGCCGACGCCAAGGAGAAGGGGTTTCTCACCTTCGGTCCTTCCTCTTTTATTCACCAAGCTCCGGCTGTGACTCACAAAGACAAGGCAAAGGAGTCCTCTACCTTTTGTGGTGCTCAGCGAGGGTGAAGAAGCCACCAGCGGCCGGTGGGAAGCGGCACAACCAAACCTTGCGGCAGCACCTCAAGGATTGAAGGAGGGCTTGAGTTTGGGTTGTTTGGGTGAGGAAGAAGGAGAATTCCCTCCTTCTTCATCTTCTTCTCCTTCCTCCTAGGAACTAGGGTTTCTTGTTTCAGCTAAGGTGAGAAGAAGCCAGCACAAGGGAGGCCTTGGTGATCTCGGTTCCCAGTAGACCATCGCCCACATGACGTCCGGGAAGGGAGGGACATAAGGTAGAAGGCCGCGAGGTGATCGGGAAGGTATAATCTCTACCCTAGCTCCTTATGTCTATTATGTGTCATGTTTTAATTGCCTCGTCATTTCATGTCAATTAGTTAATTATTTTGATTGTTTGTCATGGTTAATAATTAACTAATTGGACCCCGACAATAATCACAAAAGCTGGCGATCCACTCATCGCCTTTTCCACGGTCGATCGGTCAAGTAAATTATAAGGCTCGATCTTTGTGATTGGCCGAGTTGTAATTTGGATTGTTCGATATGGCACGAGATGGTCATTGGGAGACGGGTCTCCATTCAGATTAATTTTTAATCCCTAGAAATGGAGAGGTCTCTCAAGGACGACCAAGTCTTCACTTAGGAAGCCCGCCAAGCCATACCCAACACTAAGCACGAAGAAATACCTTTGTCTTGACGACGGGGACAGTTCGCCTTCCAATGTCCAGTTTGCTTACACGTGAAGCACTTGCCTTTCGGCTTCTTCACGCCAGTCTGAGGTCCCTGCGATGCTGCTGCTGCTGCCTTCTTAAACTCACCTTGTTTCTTCTTCTTCCTGTAAGATGTGCAAACTGAAAGACATGAATTTCTTTATATAAACATCTTTATTATGAAAAGAGAATCACAACTACACTAGGTCCCTGTTTACATTAGTACATGCACAAAGTCCAATTATTTGCGTTGTAGATAACATGGTGTGTTGTGTCATACGGAAGATCATGTTATCGGTTCCTTGTTTAGTATAAATAAGAGGCTCACAACCGAGATAGAATTGGACAACCCATCAGAATGATTGTAGTGTAATTAGGTGTGGTTGGTCTTGACCATAGAATTACACTAGTGTGCTTTGAGTACATTGAGCAAGACCAAAACCTGAGGTTATCCAATTTGTACTGACTCGATAATTGGATAGGACCTCAGTTTATATTATGGAGTACGATCCCTTAATCCAAAAATAATAACGGGCATATATTATTAATTATTATTTCTTTGATTTACCAATGGGCGAGATCTATTCTGTTAGATCGATAGGCCCGATAAGTTGGGAGATAATATTAATAATATGATGTATTGATGATTATTGACGGAATCGTGTCCTGATTAGTCAGGATGATGATGCCCCCTTGATGAGCTCAAAAGGTTCATCGTGCTAAACCCTACAGGTGGATTTGATTTGGCACGATGATAAGGTTGAGTGGTACTAATCAAGGATCCAGAAGTTAATTAATTTGAATTATCAGTAATTTAAATTAATTAACGGGCATTCGAGATCTTAAACATAGGGGGATGGATGACTCGTAATATGTGGACCCCATATGAAAATATGGGGGTTGGTGAGGAAGTTCAATTAAGATCCTTTAATGGAATGGATCTTAATTAATGGATCGGGTTTAGATCCATTAGTGGGGCAAGATCCAATGCCTCCTCATGGTCCCTACCTTATTCCTATAAATACCCTAGGAGATCATGAAACCAAGGCTAGATCCAAGAGATTACACACAAGGCCTCTCTTTTTTCTCTCTCTCCTTTTCACTCTTCTCCTCCATGTTTTGGCCGGCGCAAAAGAGAAGGAGATTGTTCTCCTTCTCTTTTCTTCTCCTCTTCTCCATCACTCGGCTAGGATCACCAAGGATAAGGTCGGGTTCTTCCCTTGCCTTTTTGGTGATAGGTAGCGAGGGAGCAAGCGGTTGTGGCCGAAAGGAGGTGGCGCTAGAGGGAGGCTTGCGGCGGCGCAAGGAGAGGGATAGTTGAGAGTTTTCGGCCGGTTGGGAAAGGAAGAAGGAGTTCTATCTCCTTCTTCTTCTTCCTCTCGAGGTGAGCAGTCGGTCCGGAAGCCCTTGGCCTACTCCGGCGGTCGGCCGAGCAAAGGGAGATGCAGCAAGAAGCTTGTGGCGGAAAAACCCTAGAAGGCTAGGGTTAGGTTTTCAGCCATGGCAAGAAGAAGATCCTTTTGGAGTACTTCGGTGATCTCGGTTCATGATAGATCATCATCCACACGACATCCGCGAAGTGAGGGACATAAGGTAGAAGACCGCGAGGTAATCGGAAAGGTATAACTCTTTCAATGCTCCTTCAATTAACCTTATGCCATACATGTGCTTGTTGTGTTTGCCTCGTCATTTTATGTTTGTTAATTTATTATTTTGATTCCGAATCATGATGAATAATTTATTAACTGGACCCTGACCATAAACACAAAAGTCAGCGATCAACTCGTCGCCTTTTTCGCGATCGAACGATCGAGCAAATTACAAGGCCGATTTTGGTAATCGGCTAAGTTATAATTTGAATCGTTCGATACGGCACGAGATGGTCGATGGGAGACGGGTCTCCGTTCAGATTAATTTTTAATCCGTAGACATGTAGAGGTCTCTCAGATTGACCTAGTATTCGCTAAGGAAACCCGGCAAGCCATACCCAACAATTGGTATTAGAGCAGAGGTTTCCAGCTTTATGTGTTTAGGATTGGTTAATTTTTTCAATTTTCATACATTTTATTTTGCTGGATGATGCGTGGATGTGCGTAGGCTAACTTTGTGTTGCAGGCACGAGATTCCAACTTCATGACCAAGTAATGATTGTGTGATGGTTATGCATTTTTTTGTAATTAATTAATCCTCAGGGTTGATGAGGCTAGGTATTTAATTTTTATAATTAAATACGGCACATGTTTAGCCGCTCTTTTTAGTTTACTTTCGATCTAGAATTCATGTACACTCCTTTGTGGAGTATAGGATCGATGATATAAATAATTAGCTAGTCATTTCGGCTCGGAGATCCCTCAAGGATGCTTGCGCAGAAGGAAGGGAGGTGCAGACGAAGTGACGACACGACTGGATGCGTATTAGAGACCAAGGGCCATGAAAGTTGGAAAATATAGGATTTTCTTTATTTTATTTTCATGTTATTGGTTATGTGCTTGGTTGTGTGGTAGTGCCAGAAAATTCCTCGAGACAAATTACTAAGTGGGAGAGGGACCCAAAGGGTCCCACGGCTTCCATTACAATTCGATAAGTGATGCGAACAAGTCTGTGCGTCGACTCTGAGTGCCTTCCTCCCCATCGGATAGACTTGTTCTGTGGATCACTGGGTCGAATAAGACTATAGAAAATTATTAAAGAACGTGTGTACTTCCCCATCGGAAGGCACATAATCAGAAATAATTTTCTTAGTGTCGTGTAATGGTGCACACTTAGATGCGGTAATAATATCCTCCCCATCGGAGTCACTGCTATTATTTCGCAGAGCCGAAGTGAACCAACTATCGATCTTTCTTATCAAAAAGTTAGGTTGACAAGATAGTAAGATTGATGGGTAAAACCTCCTCTTACGAATGTAGGGAGTCGTATACGTCCACACCATCGTGGCATGTAAATTTCTCGGTGTATAGGGGTATTGGTTGATTTTGAAAATTAATTGTTTTGAGGATTCAATTTATTTTCATTTTCTAAAGTAGTGTATGTTGTGATTCTCAGGTTTTTCATAATGACTTTTACCCCACTAGCAACAATTCTTAAGGACAATAAACTTATTGGCCCAAACTGTAGGACCGGTGCCGTCGATAGAGGGGGGGTGAATATCGACCATTGAAATCTTTCGTTAAACTTCGTAAATCTTTTGAACGTTCTAAAATCAAAGTTAGTAGCACAGCGGAAAATAAAATAGAAAGAACACAAGGACACAGCGGGATATTTACTTGGTTCCCGACCCCCAGGGTCAGTACATCCAAGACCTATGCACGGGAACGACCGTCCACTATTGGTCTCCTTCCCGAATTTCCGGAGGTGAGAAACCCGACTTACAGTGCAATATTACAATCAAAAGATAAATAAATTGAATGCGGAACAATAAAATCAAACCGAACAAACAAGATCTGAAACTCGGCCGATCTGGACCTCCGAAGTGCCGCGCACTTCCTCCTGGAGCCTCCCGGTCGTAGAGCCTCATCTTTAGCGCGTTGTCGTCGGTCAGAGTGATCAGAATGGCACTTAGCAGTTGTGTCTGAAGCAGAGGGGTCGAAGCCCCTTTTATAGCACTCCTGGGGGCGCCCTGGACGTCGGGGGCGCCCCGATAAACTCGGTCAAACCTTATCCCTGCATCGACCTCGCCGCAGCTGATAAAACCTTTGACCAGGGCGCCCCAGACCTCCCGGGCGCCCTCATGAAGGCTTATCTGTGTTTCGGACTCGAAACAGCAAATACAGCTTTGAACCCGGGCGCCCCGGACCTCCCAGGCACCCCGCTTGAGGCCTATTCTGCTTACCACACAACACTTGCTTTTTCCTTCTTTAGCTTGGGCGCCCCCACTGATGGGGGGCGCCCTTCTTCAAAGCCTCCAGCCCTTGTTTTTTCGCCTGCTTTGTCTTCCAATCTTGGTTCCTGCAAGATACACAAACACAAAGCATATATAATATTAGCCTTAAGGACTTGGTTCGGACTTCGGATTTCCACGAAACCCTAGGTCGAACCGACGCAAGTTCCCACCCCCGAGAATGCGCCTTTCACCTACTCCTTTCAGGAGACGGTTGTCACCCAGTCCTTCGGGTGGACTTTTGCTTAGCTTCCGATACTTCCGGACCTCGAGACGCCCAAACCCTGACCCGTCTCTACTCCTGTCCTTAGTCATCGCTCAGCTAAGTTGCTCAGTCCCTCGGACCAAGACCCGTGCCCAAACCCTAGGTCCAGGACTTAGGTGTCCAACCCTAGTCCAGGTCTTCGTGCCCAATTCCCCGAACCAGGTCTTCAGTGCCCAACCCTCGACCAGGTCTTCTTGCCCAGTCCCCGACCAGGACTTAGTGCCCACCTTCCGAGCAGGTCTTCGGTGCCCAGCCCTTTGCCAGGACTTAGTGCCCAATCCTCGATCAGGACTTAGTGCCCAATTCCCTGAACCAGGACTTATTGCCTAGGTTTACTAGGACTTCCTTCTACTTTGGTTACTCCTCTCTTAACTCCCCTTTGTCTGTTCAATGTGTCACTGACTTAAGTAAATTGTCAAACATTAAAACACTTAGAGGAGAACATCATTGATGCAACTTGCACCAACAATCTCCCCCTTTTTGATGTTTGACAATAACTTAAGTTAGATTGGTTGAAGGGGCTAACTTCCTATCCTTGGGATCAAACTAAAAAATGACCTTAGTTTTGAAAATATATTTTTGATCCTCTGGGAAAAATAAGAAATAAAATTTCTAACTTTCATTCTCTCCCATTTTGAAAAACATTTTGATTAAATGGTCCTTTGGTAAAAGAGAAACCGAAAAATTTTCTAACTAAAAATTTTCTAACTTAAGCACACCTCTCCCCCTTTGTCATACATCAAAAAAAATCACCAGAAATACTTGTGCCAACAATGAGAGTATTTGGTTCTTTTGAAAATACTTAGTATAAATTTTTGAAGGCATAGCATAAAACTAAGTATTTACGTATTTTGATCTTAGAAAACTTCAACAATATTGCTTTTTTTTGTTTGAGAAAGTACTATATTTTTGAAAGAATACTGTGAGTTTTGAAAGGTGCAAGTACTTTGAAGGATATGATGCATTTTTGAAAGATATTTTGAAAAATACAAATTTTGCAAGTACTAACTATTTTTGAAAAAGATGAGACTTTGAAAAATATAAGTAATTTTTGCAAAGTATTATGCATTTTGAAAACATAATATTTTTACTTGACTAGGTTTCTTTTCTAGTCTGACACAATCCTAGGAAACCTTGTTAACTACAAGGACATTTTCTTAAGTGTCCTGGAAAATTTTCAAACTCAAGTAAATATAAAAATAATTTCATAAGTCACACAAATTCTGAAAAATAGAATAATAAGATGTAAGTACATTTTGAAAAATGTATGAATTTTTGAAGTCATAATACTTGATTTGGTTTATCTTCCAGTCTGACACAATCATAGGAAACCTTGTTGACTACAGGGACATTTTCATAAGTGTCCTGGAAGATTTTCCAAACTCAAGATAAACATTATTTCAAATTGATCAAAAACCAGATGAATTTTTGAAAATAATAGTAATTTTTTTAAAAAAATTGATAGTATTTTGAAAGAATACTTATGTTTTCAACAGGATTTGAAAATATCGCGCATGAAAACATTTGAAATATTAGATAATTCTTTTAATTTGACCTCCCCCTAAACTTGACCCAGTCCTGGGAAGCTTGTTGACCACAAGTACTCTTCCTCTGAGTCTTAAGGTTTGATTCAAATCAAAGGAATTATCTAATACTTTCAAAACAATTAATTACACAAAAAACTTTTTCAGAAGTTTGATTCAGACTCCCCCTAAATCTGACACATCCTAGGAGTCCTTGTAGATTATGAAGTGGACCTTCCTCTGTGTCATTAGGGTTTATCAAAATCAGACAAGACAAAGCACATTCTTGGAATGTATTTTGAAATTTCGAAACATATTTTGAAATTAAGGTAATTTGTCCGACATAGTTTTCGAAAAACATAAGTAATAGTGTTTAAAGCCCAGTTTTCGAAAACCGTTTTAAAAGATAGTGATTTTTCAAGGACAATTTTTTGAAAAAGAATAAACCACTCCCCCTGTACCCAACATCGTTTGACTCTATCTAAGTGCCTTAAGGAATTTTAGTGTTGTCCTAAGAGGCTTGTGTCTAATTGAGTGAGTCAAACAATTTTTGAAAAGATATACTTTTGAAAAATGTATAATTTGTATAATCAATCAGACAAGCATGAATTCCATAAAAACATTATTATGTTGAGGCACTATTTTGAAAATATATTTTTAGGAAAATATTCTAACAATTTTGAAAAATATTTTTGAAAAATATTTTTCAATTCATTAGTCCTTAACATCTCACCCATTTTAGATGTATCAATACAACAAGCATGGTTGCCTTATAGGTGTATTGTGAGATGCTTGAATCATTTTTCTTAACTTATTATTAATTCTAAGATTTAATTAAAGCTTGTGTTAGATTTGAATTTGACAAGAAGTAACTTGAATTTGAGTTTCAAAAATTAGCTTCCAGGTCTTGGCGAGGCACTAGGCCTTCTTTGGCCGTAGCCTTATTGGATCATCAACCCTTTCCTTGACAAAGCCTTTTAATGAAATTTCATTTTCAAAATTACTTTTTGAAAAATTCTGATCTAACTAGTTTAGGTCTTGGATCGGTAGCTTCGGCTAGTTTCACCAGTCTAAAGAGACCAAGTAGTGTATACTTGACCTTATTAGAAGAGGCTTCCCTAACGTACTATCATCTCACCGCCACCCAATACTAGGTTGATCAAGTTTCAATTATTCTTTTTCCTATAGCCGTTCTAATATATGCATAAAATTTAAATATGAATGAAATGTCATATATTTAAACGAAGTAGCAAATGCATGACATGGCAATTATGCATGAGTCAAACAATTCAAATCATTTTATTTAAGTCTCTAAAAATGTATCAAATTCTCGATTTGATACATGTCGTGTGAACCCGCGAATATGTCTACCCACTTTGACATATTTAATTTTATTAAATTAATTATTGCAGTTTGGGTAAGGTTTTAGTTTAGTTTGAGTTTAATTTATTTAAGATTTAGTTGGATTCAAGTTAATTAAGAATTTGAAATTGATTAATTAAGATTGAATTGATTTGAATTAATTTAAGTGTGCATTAATTAAAGTTTGATTTATTTGAAGTGAATTGAATTAATTAAGTTTATATGAATTAAATTGATTTAATTAAGATTTAATTGAATTTAATTGATTTAATTAAGATTTAATTTGAATTTAATTGATTTAATTAAGATATAATTTGAATTTAATTCGAATTTAATTAAGATTTAATTTGAATTTAATTTAATTTAATTTGAATTTAATTAGATTTAATTTGAATTTAATTTAGATTTAATTTGAATTTAATTTAGATTTAATTTGAATTTAATTAGATTTAATTTGAATTTAATTTAGATTTAAATTGAATTTAATTAAGATTTAATTTGAATTTAATTTAGATTTAATTTGAATTTATTTGAATAATTTGAATTTATTTGAATAATTTGAATTAATTGAATTTATTTGAATTAATTTGAATTAAATGAATTAATTTGAATTAATTGAACTAAATTGAATTATTTGAACTAATTTGAATTAATTTGATTTAATTTGAATTAATTGAACTAATTTGAATTAATTTGTATTAATTGAATTAATTTGATTTGAATAATTAAGGTTGATATGATTAATTAATAATTGTGGGTTTAAATTTATCATTTTCATTATTTCAAAAATTTCTTCTTCATTTTTATCTATCTTTTCATGTTTTTCTAATAATTTTGATTTATTTGAATCTTTGTAATTTTTATTGACTATGACCCTAATCTTAGATAGTTCCATATCCTCCTCATCCTCAAAATTATATCTTTTAGTATCTTCAAAATAGGAGGAGTAATTTGGGCCACTAGCTAAGGTTTTGTAATAGTTTTCAAGATTATCTATGATTAAGTTATTATCTAGGAGAATTTTATCTTCAATATTATCCACAGAATTATCCTCAGATACATCTTCAATATTTTCAAGAAATTCAACATTAATCTCTAGATTATCTTTAAGATTTTCAGAATTAATTTCTGGATTATTCTTAAGATTTTTAATCAAATTCATAATTATACAATGGATTTTCAACTTTGAATTCATAATTATCTAAAGGATTTTCAAATTTAGAATTATCCTTAAGACTTTTGAATTCAGATTTATCCTTGGATTAAATTTATCTGAATTAGAATTATCAGAATTGACATTATTAGAATTAAAGTTATCAGAATCAGAATTAGATTTAAAATTATCAGAAATAAAATTATTAGGATTCACATTATCAGTATTAAAGTTATGATAATTTATTTTAGAAATTACTGAATTAATGTTCTGAATTAAATAATTAATTTCTGATATTTTAGTCATATCTGCATTTTCTAATTTGTCATGCAAAATATTAATTTTACTATGCAGTAAATCTAATTTATCAGAAAAATTAACTGAGTTATCAAAAGACAGTGTAGGAATTTGTAAAATTTTTGGAACGTAAATTTTACGTACCTTTGTCGGACATTTGTTCTTGTAGTGTCCGTATTTTCCACACTTGAAGCATTGTACGTGATCCTTGTTTTTCCGGACTCCTGGCGCTGGTGTCTCCTTTGCCGCCGATGATGTAGACCGAATTTTATGAGTAGGGCACTGATTTTTATAGTGCCCTCTCTCTCTGCATGTGAAACAAATAATATGCAATTTAAAATTAGACATTAAAAAAATGTACCTGATTCACCCCTGGGCTCCCCCTCAACTCCTGGCGTCGTTGCTCCGTCGGCGGTTAGTCCGGTGAAGAGCGGCTCAGCTCTGATACAAATTGTAGGACCGGTGCCATCGATAGAGAGGGGGGGTGAATATCGACCGTTGAAATCTTTCGTTGAACTTCGTAAATCTTTCGAACGTTCTAAAATCAAAGTTAGTAGCACAGCGGAAAATAAAATAGAAAGAACACAAGGACACAGCAAGATTTTTACTTGGTTCCCGACCCCCCAGGGTCAGTACATCCAAGCTCTATGCACGGGAACGCCCGTCCACTATTGGTCTCCTTCCGGACTTTCCGGAGGCGGAGAAACCCGACTTACAGTGCAATATTACAATCAAAAGATAAATAAATTGAATGCGGAACAATAAAATCAAACCGAACAAACAAGATCTGAAACTCGGCCGATATGGACCTCCGAAGTGCCGCGCACTTCCTCCTGGAGCCTCCCGATCGTAGAGCCTCGTCTTTAGCGCATTGTTGTCGGTTAGAGTGATCAGAATGGCACTTAGCAGTTGTGTCTGAAGCAGAGGGGTCGAAGCCCCTTTTATAGCACTCCTGGGGGCGCCCTGGACGTCGGGGGCGCCCCGATAAACTCGGTCAAACCTTATCCCCGCGTCGACCTCGCCGCAGCTGATAAAACCTTTGACCAGGGCGCCCCAGACCTCTCGGGCGCCCTCATGAAGGCTTATCTGTGTTTCGGACTCGAAACAGTAAATACAACTTTGAACCCGGGCGCCCCGGACCTCCCGGGCGCCCCGCTTGAGGCCTATTCTGCTTACCACACAACACTTGCTTTTTCCTTCTTTAGCTTGGGCGACCCCACTGATGGGGGCGCCCTGGATGCATGGGGGCGCCCTCCTTCAAAGCCTCCAGCCCTTGTTTTTTCGCCTGCTTTGTCTTCCAATCTTGGTACCTGCAAGATACACAAATACAAAGCATATATAATATTAGCCTTAAGGACTTGGTTCGGACTTCGGATTTCCACGAAACCCTAGGTCGAACCGACGGAAGTTCCCACCCCCGAGAATGCGCCTTTCACCTACTCCTTTCAGGAGACGGTTGTCACCCAGTCCTTCGGGTGGACTTTTGCTTAGCTTCCGATACTTCCGGACCTCGAGACGCTCAAACCCTGACCCGTCTCTACCCCTGTCCTTAGTCATCGCTCAGCTAAGTTTCTCAGTCCCTCGGACCAAGACTCCGTGCCCAAACCCTAGGTCCAGGACTTAGGTGCCCAACCCTCGGCCAGGTCTTCGTGCCCAATTCTCCGAACCAGGTCTTCGGTGCCCAACCCTCGGCTAGGTCTTCTTGCCCAGTCCCCGACCAGGACTTAGTGCCCACCTTCAAGCAGGTCTTCGGTGCCCAGCCCTATGCCAGGACTTAGTGCCCAATCCTCGATCAGGACTTAGTGCCCAATTCCCTGAACCAGGACTTATTGCTTAGGTTTACTAGGACTTCCTTCTATTTTGGTTACTCCTCTCTTAACCCCCCTTTATCTGTTCAATGTGTCACTGACTTAAGTAAATTGTCAAACATTAAAACACTTAGAGGAGAACATCATTGATGCAACTTGCACCAATACAAACTACATAGACTAGAAGAGGAACCTTGACATTGTTCTCACTGCTGAAGAGTACAAATTTATACTCTTCGACGATTGTCTGGAAAGGCCTAGTGAGGACTCTGGTGAAGAGTTGAGGGAGCGTTACAAGAAGTGGAAAAAGGCAGTTGAGATGGCGCGGTGCTACATTCTGGCATCTATGTTGAATGTGCTGCAACATCAGCATCAGGCCATGGCCACTGCTAGTGACATGATGCTGAACCTTAAAGATCTCTTCGAGCACCAAGGTCGCGCTGCTAGGCAAACCGCGATAAAGAGTCTGATGATGACCACTATGGTTGAAGGGACACCCGTAAGGGATCATGTCCTAAAGATGATGGCTCACCTCAATGAGATTGAGGTACTGGGAGCACAGATCAACGGGGAATCCCAGGTCGATATTATACTCCAGTCTCTGCCAAGGAGTTTTGAGCAGTTCAGGCTCAACTATAATATGAATAAAAGAGATTATACGTTGGGTGAACTGCTAGGAGAACTCGAAGCGGCAAAGGGCCTCTTTCGTCAGAACTCGCAGGCCTTAGTGACTCAAAGGGTTTCTTCTTCTGAGCTGAAAGGTAGGAAGAAGAAGAAACGAGGAGGGTTCAAGAAGGCAGCAGCATCACAAGGACTCCGGACTGGCGTGAAGAAGCCGAAAGGCAAGTGCTTCACGTGCAAGCAAACTGAGCACTAGAAGGCGAACTATCCCCGTCGTCAGAGCAAAGGTATTTCTTCAGCCTTAGTCGTTGAAACATGTTTAGCGGTGCTATCTACCAGTACCTGGTGTGTAGATACGGGAGCCACTGACCATGTCTGCAATACCCTGCAGGGTTCCAGGAAACCCGACGGCTAGCTGATGAAGAAATCATGGTCTACATGGGCGATGCTACAAAGGTGGCAGCGGTTGCAGTGGGAGTTTTCTATTTATCTTTTGAGTAGAATAAAGTATTAGTTCTGAGAGATTGTCTTTTTGTACCCTCGTTTAGAAAGAATCTGATTTCGGTTTCTAAGTTAATAAAGGATGGATATTCTATTGCTTTCAATAATAAAGTTGTTATTAAAAGAAATAGAGAGATTATCTGTTAGGGTACAATGGTCGGCAATCTGTATACTCTAGAACCAATAACTCCCACGATGCAATCTGAAATAAATAGCTCATCATCTAACTTGCATAAGAGAAAGGAACCTTCTAAGATGAATCAGAAATACCTTTGGCACCTTATGCTTGGTCATATTAACCTTAGTAGGATTCAGAGGTTGATAGCCGATGGGCCCCTGGGTTCATTGGTGGTGGAGGATCTCCCTGTTGGGTATGGCTTGGCGGGTTTTATAAGCGAATACTCGGTCGATCCGAGAGACCTATCCATGTCTACAGATTAAAAATTTAATCCGAATGGAGACCCGTCTCCCAACGACCATCTCGTGCCGTATCGAACGATCCAAATTGCAACTCGGCCAATTACCAAAATCGGCCTTATAATTTGCTCGAACGTTCGACCGCAGAAAAAGCGACGAGTGGATCGCCGGCTTTTGTGTTTATGGTCGGGGTCCAGTTAAATAATTATTTAATATGATTCACAATCAAAATAATTAAATAATAGACATAAAATGACGAGGCAAATGAATAAAGCACAAATAATAACATAAGGAGCCAAGGAAGAATGTACCTTCCCGATTACCTCGCGGTCTTCTACCGTATGACCCTCCCCTCTTGGACGTCGTGTGGGCAACGATCTACCAAGAATTGGCAATATGTTATAACATCATACTTATAACATGCTTGTCTTAATTAAGGCAATATGTTAGTTTAATCTTTCTTTTTTCATCTTAATACATGCTGGCCGAAACTTCATAGCAAGGATATCATAGCATAAGAGTCATATAATCATGGGAATAAAAACATACATTACATAAGAGGTCATTTACAAGTACACTGGTAGTCTAGACTTCACTAAACACTAGTTTAGGTGCATGAATTGTACTTAAACTTATTCTTAGCGTTTATTCTAGTAATTGGCCAAAATTCACAGTATGTATAACATGGTATAAAAGTTCATATAACATGTAAACAAAAACATATTTTACCATTAAGGTCATATACAAGCATAAAGGTAGTCTAGGCTTCATTAAACACTAGTTTAGGGGCATGCTTTGTACTCGAACCTATTCTTAACCCCTATTCTTGTAATTTGTCGAAACTCACAGTAGGGATTTCATAGCATAATCATTCACATAACATGGGAATAAAAGCATATTTTTCATAAGAATTCATTCACAAGTGCAAAAGTAGTTTGTACTTCACCAAACCCTAGTTTAGGTGTATGATCTAGAGTTCTACTTGGATTATCATGCATATGGGTACATGTAACATTTTTCTAAACATCAATACTTAGAATGTAGCATGAGTTTAGGCTCAAACAACTTAGATAAGGTACTGACCCTAAGGTATAAATTATTTCCATCATGAAATAAAACACCCAATCACATGCATATCACTTGATTTAACCATAACTTCATGAAGGTCTATAAAAATCTGTTTGAAGGCATAATTTAAGGTCCCTTGGCCGAATGTTACAGCGGTACCTTAGCATATATTCCACAAAATTTTGTGGCCTAAAACATTTATATAGCAAGGAAACAATTATTAGAACAATAGCCTACTTCATGCATCAACATTTATCCATTTCATGACTTGGCCGAATTCTTCCAAGTCCTTTACATCATGGAGGGCATTCAAACACCATGTATCCATTATATATTCATTACAAAAAGGTAGTAACAATTTCATGAACTCTTCCTTTAAGTTTTTGGACATAGAAAAGGGGGGTACCCCTTTATGGCCAAAACTTCCCTCAAGGTTTTCTTTCATTTTCTTTCACCCAACATCACAAGCAAACATAAAAATCATAAAAAACACATAAAAAGCCATTATGTTGCAGGTGAGGGAGTCTTACCACTTGTGCTTATGTTCCCAAAAAGCCATTTCTTGGCCACATGTTCCATTATTACTACGCTAGAGTGGAAAATTTGGGGTGTTACAATCCACCCTCCCTTCTGAAAAGTTCATCCTCGAACTTAAAATAACTCGGGTGGATGCCATTGTTTCTCTCGAAGGCAGGGTTGTTAAAACTTGCTATCTAGAACTTGTAAGGTTATGTCTATCTTCGTAGCATGTATCATGGAAATATAGGAATGTGTTGCCCCAGTATCAAATAAAACAGTAGCATGCTGACTGTAAATAATTATCTGACCTGTGACAACGGTGGAAGCATTTGCTGCATCTTCCTTTGTAAGAGAAAATACCCTTGCATTCATAGTAACAGGCGGAGCCTCCAATCGGCCTTGACTTAATTGAGGACCTTCTAGTGTGGCTTGCATATAGTGCAGCTGTGCAGGAGCATTCTGATACTGCATCTGCTGCTGAGAAGGTGTCGGGGCCTTGGCAGGACAGGCGAAGGACTTGTGTCCCTCTTGTCCGCATGTGAAGCACTTGTTTGTACCCATGCGGCATTCTCCAGGGTGCGTGTTTCCACATTTAGCGCACGGGGTGTACTTGGGCTTCTCATTTGCTGGGCCGCCGTTAGAATTGTTACACATTTTCTTATCATTGCAATCCCCCTTCCAACTAGTACCCTCGTGCTGAGGCTTCTGACCTCCTGAGCGGGCTTGGCTCTCGCTTTCAGTTGGCGTCTTCCTTTGCTGATTTATATTGTCCAGATAGTGCTCGGTGATCAAAGCACTGCTAAACAGCTCCTCGACGGTCTGCGGTCGGTTAACTCCATCGGCCACGTTCAGAGCTATCTCCGGTCGTAACATCTTCAGCATAAGGCGGACCTTTTCTTTCTCTGTGCTAACCAACTCAGGACATAGGCGAGCCAGTCGGGTGAACCTCTTGACGGTTTCGCTGACTGATAGGTCACCTTGTCGGAATTCCGTGAATTCATCATAATGTTTGTTGGTGACCCGCATGTGGAAGAACTCCTCGAAGAATTCCGTCTCAATGTCTGTCCACTTCATCCGGTTTACGGGTCTCTTAGCCTTGACCCGCTCCCACCACATTCTGGCATCGCCAGAGAGGCAGAACGACGCACATTTTATCTTCTCATGCTCCGGCCAATCTAGCAGCTCCATAGTACTCTCCATGGTCTTAAACCAGGCCTGTGCATCCCATGGCTCGCAAGCACCCGAGAAGGACTCCGGCTTCAGCCTCTGCCACTGGATTAAATAGGCTTCCGGTCGCATTTCAGTGGCAGGGCCTGTCGGGGGTACTACAGATATCACAGTCTGGTTTGGTGGTGGAGTGGTAGCATTTCCCTGTTGAGTCATCAGGGTGTCGATGGTCTGTTGTTGTTCGGCGATCTGACGCTGAAGTTCTACGACTATGTGTGTCAGGTCAGGCTGGGGTGCAGTTTCGTTTGTTCTGGTACTTCTTCTTCTAGCCATGCTATCTTCACGAAATAACACATAGGCTAGTATAAAGTTACTGTCATTTTCCCCTATTATCTATCACTTAGGTATATCACGTACAAGAAAATATTTTTATTCTACTAATATCTCTTTCTAGATGTTCTTACATCTTAAATTTTATGTAGTCTTCTTGCTCTGTTGTTTAAACATTTTACAACAATAAGATAGTATAAGATCATTTTCATCATTTTCATGTATATACATGCATTTGTATCTTTTTCATTATAAGGTACGGTAAGGTACTGCCTTAGGTTTCCATTCATATACATCTTAAATCATTGTCATTACAAGGCATGATAAGGTATCTTCCCAGTTTTATCCAAGGTAAGATCATCCTTCTGTCATACATATCATTTTAAATCATTGTCATCATAAGGTATCTTCCTAGTTTTATCCAAGGTAAAATCATACATATCATGCATCATACTTGCATAATTCAGTTATCAATATAAACATGAAATAAGGCAAGTATAGAATTTCTTACTTGGAAGCGGCAGGAGGTAGGCATGATGTGTGTGTAGTGAGATGATAAACTGCTCTGATACCAAGCTGTAACGCCCGCCCCTTACCGTTAGGTGGCGCGTTACCTTTAACCTTTTTTTTATTACTTACTTATATCATTTCGTATGAATCTAACATTGCAGCGGAAATGAAACATAACTAAAAGCATATGCAACGATAAGGAAGTAATAACATCATATAACATCTAATAGCATCCATACTTAAATAAACTCCAAAAGAACTAGCAGGTATCATGCATAAAGTAGCAACATATGTCTTATTAGAAATAAGAACTAGGTCTATAGATGGCACTAAAGTGGATCGATCAGTCAAGTCACCACCACACACATTAGCCCTTCCTGCAGCTGCCCATTCCTCAGAAATTTCTATGTTGCTCTGCAACATAAGCAAACAAACTATAAGTATAAAACTTAGTAAGCTCTTTCCTACTCACTAAATCCGTACGTCGCATGCATTTTAAAACATATAACATTTCATGGATAGCATAAAATTCATAAGGCACATAAGATACATGAAGACATATAAACATAGAACATGTGCATTTCAAAACATTAGGATGCTCTTTGGAAAATATAGTAAATAATACTTTAAAATCATATACATCATCTTCTTTGGGGTCCCCGGCTTTGTACCCATTCTTTCTTTTGCGCGCATACCCCTATGTAGGATGCGAGGTAGCTAATCCCGACCTACAGGGGTCTACATTCTAGGCTTACTATCTTTCAGCCTAGGGACAGCTTCGGTAGTCCAGAACCGTGGATCTTTTTCAAGACCCGGTACAAGTCATTCTTTAAAGTAAAATACATATATGCATTCTTTTCTTTTCTTTCTTTCTTTCATATAGAACATGCATTCCTTTCTTTCTTTCTTTCTTTTATATTGCATGTACTATAGACATTCAATCATTCATAATCATAAGCATACTTTCATATATAGAATATGCATTCTTTCTTTCTTTCATATTGCATGTACTATAGGCAATCAATCATTCATAAACATAGGCATACTTTCATGGCATAATCATTAGCATAAATAGCAAGACATGGAAGGACCTTTCTTTTAACACATGTAAGTGAAGCAACCATCATGCTAGTTTCATCAATACATCATACTTATAACATGCTTGTCTTAATTAAAGCAATATGTTAGTTTAATCTTTCTTTTCTCATCTTAATACATGCTGGCCGAAACTTCATAGCAAGGATATCATAGCATAAGAGTCATATAATCATGGGAATAAAAACATACATTACATAAGAGGTCATTTACAAGTACACTGGTAGTCTAGACTTCACTAAACACTAGTTTAGGTGCGTGAATTGTACTTGAACTTATTCTTAGCGTTAATTCTAGTAATTGGCCAAAATTCACAGTATGTATAACATGGTATAAAAGTTCATATAACATGTAAACAAAAACATATTTTACCATTAAGGTCATATACAAGCATAAAGGTAGTCTAGGCTTCATTAAACACTAGTTTAGGGGTATGTTTTGTACTCGAACCTATTCTTAACCCCTATTCTTGTAATTTGTCGAAACTCACAGTAGGGATTTCATAGCATAATCATTCACATAACATGGGAATAAAAGCATATTTTTCATAAGAATTCATTCACAAGTGCAAAAGTAGTTTGTACTTCACCAAACACTAGTTTAGGTGTATGATCTAGAGTTCTACTTGGATTATCATGCATATGGGTACATGTAACATTTTTCTAAACATCAATACTTAGAATGTAGCATGAGTTTAGGCTCAAACAACTTAGATAAGGTACTGACCCTAAGGTATAAATTATTTCCATCATGAAATAAAACACCCAATCACATGCATATCACTTGATTTAACCATAACTTCATGAAGGTCTATAAAAATCTGTTTGAAGGCATAATTTAAGGTCCCTTGGCCGAATGTTACAGCGGTCTCTTAGCATAGATTCCACAAAATTTTGTGGCCTAAAACATTTATATAGCAAGGAAACAATCATTAGAACAAAAGCTTACTTCATGCATCAACATTTATCCATTTCATGACTTGGCCGAATTCTTCCAAGTCCTTTACATCATGGAGGGCATTCAAACACCATGTATCCATCATATATTCATTACAAAAAGGTAGTAACAATTTCATGAACTCTTCCTTTAAGTTTTTGGACATAGAAAAGGGGGGTACCCCTTTATGGCCAAAACTTCCCTCAAGGTTTTCTTCCATTTTCTTTCACCCAACATCACAAGCAAACATAAAAATCATAAAAAACACATAAAAAGCCATTATGTTGCTGGTGAGGGAGTCTTACCACTTGTGCTTATGTTCCCAAAAGATCTCAAAGTTTTGGAGAAGAAAAGACCTCTTAAACTCTAGCACTCCTCTTGTTCTTCTCTTCTTTTGGTCCGGTTTTCTCTAGGAGGTGAATGACTTGAAAATGGTAGCAAGGGCCACAAGGATTTCGGTGAGGAAGAGGAGGAAGGAGAAGAGTTTGGTGGAGAGAAAGGGAAAGGTTTCTTGGTCGAAATGCATTAGGCATTTCCTCCTCTTCATGGCCTTTTATGGTGAGTAAAGAGGCAATCACCTCTTTAATGGTGTCTCTTCAATTTTCTTGTGTCTCTTCATCTTCTTTCCCACTTATCTACAATTTCCCATCCTCTTCTAATAGCACTCCCTTGCTAGGTGAATTGGTTACATGAATATTCTTAAGGCTTTGCTTTCCTTTGAGGTCCAAGGTTCAATCCTTGGCACCTCCTTTTCTTTTTGCTTTCTTTTCCTTTTTATTCTCTTCAAGCCCATGTAACCAAAGCCCAACAAGAGAATGCTACTTATTTAATTCATACACATGCATATGCATATCATTATTCATTCATACATGTGTAGGATACTTAAGCATAATATTAAATATAATACCTAAGCATAATTATCACATATCCACTACGTGTCAAGATAATGTCTAACATTTCTTTATTCGCAACTTTTCCCCCTAAATTCATAATATTATTCTTGGCCACATGTTCCATTATTACTATGCTAGAGTGGAAAATTTGGGGCGTTACAGCCAACTAACAAAATATTATCTATGTATAGTACAAGAACACCACTACGTTCCCGTTATAATTCTTACATACACAAATTTCATCCGTCTTTTGAACAAATCCATATAACTGGATTATCTCTTCAAAGCGGATGTTCTTCGTCATATATCCAGGGATCTTGATTCATGGTCGCCAGGGACCGAGTCCGAATACTCTCCCAAGAACATGAATCCTTCTGGTTGACCAACAACCCTCCCACTACGACAAGGCACCACTTGTGTATCTTCTGTGACACGCGGTGTAGTGACTTGTGATTTATCTTCTTGTACAGTTGGCACTAAGGTCAGAACATCCCCTCTTAATTTTTCATGAACTAGTTTACTCATGGGCTTATGGTTCATCACATAGTCTTCTTCTAAGAATCTGGTATTCATCCCAACGATTACCCTCTGATCCTTAGAACTATAGAACCACCTTTCGTTTCTCTAGGATAGCCTACGAACAAGCGCACGAGATTCCAATCTTATCAGTATCCCCTCTCAGCACATATGCTAAGCTATCCCATGTCCGAAGATGTCTTAGACTTGGCTTTCGCCCAGTCCACACTTCTATGGGAGCAGGAGGCATTGACCAAGATGGTATCAAGTATGTACGCTGCTATTTCCAGAGCATATCCCCAGAATGAATCCGGCAACTCGGAGCAGCTCATCATTGTCCTAACCATCCCCATAAGAGCCCTTTTCCTTCGCTCTACTGCACCGTTCTGTTGGGGTGAACCGGGTGCAATCAATTGGGATTGAATCCCAACCTCTGATAAGTAATTCCTAATTCTCTCAAGTGGTACCCATCACCATGATCCGATCGTAGTGTCTTGATACCTTTACCTTGATGTTTCTCCACAACCGTCTTGAATTCTTTGAACCAATCAAAGATTCAGACTTGCGGCCATCAAGTAAACGTATCCATAACTTTGAATATTCGTTTCACGAAGTATTCAAAGCTACCTCTCTCCTAGATAGGCATAAGACCACACTAATCAGAATGAACCATTTCTAACATTTCTTTGGTTCTATACCCCTCGGTCTTGAAAGACCTCTTGGTCGTCTTACCTTCCAAGTAAGATTCAAAGGTTGGGAAGTCTCCCATCACCAATGAACCCGAGGGCCCATCGGCTATCGACCTTTGAATCCTACTAAGGTTAATAAGACCAAGTCTTAGATGCTAAAGGTATGTTTGGTTCATCTCGGAAGGAACCTTTCTCTTATTTTGATTAGATGATGAGCTATTAGCTATTATTTGCATCATGGAGACTTTGGTTCTAATGTGTACCAATTGTCTATCAATGTACCTGAATAGATAATCTTTCTATTCCACTTTTCATAAAAAGTAATAGAATATCTTTTATTTCAGAAACTGAACCAGAGTTCTTTCTAAAAAATTAGGTACATAAAAGCAATCTTCTTAAAACCAAAACCTTTATCTTCTAAAGACAAATAAATAACTCCCACTGCAATAGTAGCCATCTCCGTAGCATACCCCTTGTAGACAGTAATCTTTTCCTTAGCTTGTCGTTAGGCTTCCTGGAACCCTTGCAAAGAATTGCAGACATGATTAGTGGCATCTGTATCTACCCACCAGGTACCGGTAGATAACACCGCTAAACATGTTACAACGACAAAAGAAAAAGATATACCTATTTCTTGACGACGGGGACAGTTCACCTTCCAATGTCCAGTCTGCTGGCTCGTGAAGCACTTGCCTTTCAGCTTCTTCACACCAGCCTGAGGTCTCTGCGATTCTGCTGCCTTATTGGACTCACCTTGTTTCTTCCTCCCCGTGCCTTTCGGCCTAGAAATAGAAACCTTTCAAGTGACCAAGGCCTGCGAATCTTTGACGAAACAACCCCTCTGCCGCCTAGAGTTCTCCCAGGAGTTCCCCAACGTATACTCATGTTTATTCATGCTATAGTTGAGCCGGAACTGCTCAAAACTCCTAGGCAAAGATTGGAGTATAATATCGACCTAGGTTTCCCCGTCGATTTGTCCTCCAAGAACCTCAATCTCATTGAGGTGGGTCATCATCTTCAGGACGTTCCTCAAAGAGTACCTAATTGTACTCCTCTGTGGAAAGGACAATGTCTAGGTTTATTTTCCAGTTTATGTAATTGGGGCCACTAAGTTTGTTTTCCTTATGTATTGTAGCTAGTGGGTTAAAAACTCTTTTGAAAATCCTAAAAATCACAACATACACTACATTAGAAATCGAAAATAAATTGATTCCTCAAAACAATTAATTTTTGAAATCAACCAACACCCCTATACACCGAGAAATTCACATGCCACGATGGTGTGGACGTATACGAATCCATACATTCGTAAGAGGAGGTTTTACCCATCGATCTTAATATCTTGTCAACCTAACTTTTTGACAAGTAAGATCAACAGTTGGTTTGCTTCGACTCTGCAAAATAATAGCAGTGACTCCGATGGGGAGGATACTATTATTCGCATCTAAGTGTGCATCATTACACCACACTAAGAAAATTATTTCCGATTATGTGCCTTCCGATGGGGAAGTACACACACTCTTTAATAATTTTCTATAGTCTTTTTCGACCCAGTGATCCGCAGAACAAATCCATCCGATGGGGAGGAAGGCACTCAGAGCCGACACGCAGACTTGCTCGCATCACTTATCGAATTGTAATGGAAGTCGTGGGACCTTTAGGGTCCCTCTCCCACTTAGTAATTTATCTCGAGGAATTTTCTAACCTTACCACACAACCAAGCACATAACCAATAATATGAAATAAATAAGGAAAATCCTAGATTTTCCAACTTTCATGGTCCCTTGGTCTCTAATGTGTCTCCAGTCGTGTCGTCACTTCTTCCGCTCCTCCCTTCCTTCTGCGCATGCTACCTTGAGGGATCTCCGAGCCGAAATGAAAAGCTAATTATTTACATCATTGATCCTATACTCCACGAAGGAGTGTACATGAAATCTACATCAACTGTAAATAAAAAACTCGGCTAAACATGTGTCGTATTTAATTACAAAAATTAAATACCTAGCCTCGTCAACCCCGAGGATTAATTAATTACAAAAATTGAAAATCAATCACACAATCACATATTTGGCCATGAAGTTGGAATCACATGCCTGCAACATAAAGTTAGCCTACGCACATCCACGGATCATTCAGCAAAATAAAATGTATGAAAATTACAAAAATTAACCAATCCTAAAGACACAAAGCCGGAAACCTCAGCTCTGATACCAATTGTAGGGTATGGCTTGGCGGGTTTCCTAAGCGAATACTCGGTCGATCCGAGTGACCTCTCCATGTCTACGAATTAAAAATTTAATCCGAATGGAGACCCGTCTTCCAACGACCATCTCGTGTCGTATCGAACGATCCAAATTACAACTCGGCCAATTACCAAATTCAGCCTTGTAATTTGCTCGACCGTTCGACCGCAGAAAAGATGACGAGTGGATCGCCGGTTTTTGTATTTATGGTCGGGGTCCAGTTAAATAATTATTTACTATGATTCACAATCAAAATAATTAAATAACAGACATAAAATGACGAGGCAAATGAAAAGGCACATATAATAACATAAGGAGCCAAGGAAGAATGTACCATCCCGATTATCTCGCGGCCTTCTACCGTATGACCCTCCCCTCTTGGACGTCGTGTGGGCGACGATCTACCAAGAGCCGTGGTCACCAAGTCAATCCCTTCTCCTTGCGCCAACCAATCCCTACCCAAAGGGATGTCGCCGGCCACTGCAAGGAAAAAGAAAAATCCGAAGACAAACCCTACTACCCCTCACCTCCACCACCGGCGCCCGAGCCCTGAGTTGCTGCCCATAGCAACTCGCCTTCTTCTCCCCACATCAACTTATCCACAGCTTGAAAGTTACGTGAGCAACCTCTCTATAAGCTGCAAGTTGCTTCCTTGACAAAGTCGCTTTGCTCTCCACGCAACTTGGCTAGAGATTCACACAACTTGGCTGGAGATTTCTCTCCAAGTTGCATGAACTTTCTCCAATCTGCCCAAGTTGCATGAGCAATATTTCTCCAATCTGATTGGAGAAGAAGAATTAACTTCTTCAACTTTGCCGTGAGCCAATTGGCTTGGAGAACTTTGCTCACTTGAGGAAGGATTAATCAAAGTTGCATGCAACTTTGATTGTGAGCAAGAGGACAGATTAATCATACGGATTAATCAAGGTAGCATGATTAATCAATTTCTTCTCCTCGGTTTGCGTGCGCTTCCCCAAAGAAAATTGCATGATGGAGAAGGAAAACAGTTTCTGCTGTTTTCGCCGCCGCACGCCTGCATGGAGAAAAACCAGCAGTGTGAGAAGAAAACTATTAATCAAGTTGCTCCCGTGCAGAATTAAATCAAGGAGAAGAATTCTCCATAGTAGTCGGCCGCCGCACACCAATCCGGGTGAGGGAGAGAGAGAGAGGAGAGAAATAAATTGGGGTTTTTCTTGTATTCTTAGGATTTTTCCAAATCAATCATCAACTTGGTTCCATACAACCATAGGGTATATATAAAGCTACGGTAGGACCAAGAAGAGGAGTTGGGTCTTGACCTGCTAATGGATCCCCGATCTATTAATGAAGATTCATTCCACCAAAGGATCCTCATTAAATAACTCACCAACCTCATATTTACATATGAGCTCCACATATCACGAGTCGTTCATCCCCCATGTTTAAGATCTCGCATGCCCGTTAATTAATTTAAATTACTGAAAATTCAAATTAATTAACTTCTGGATCCTTGACTAGTACCACTCAACCTTATCATCGTGCCGAATCAAATCCACCTGCAGGGTTTAGTACGATGAACCATTTGAGCTAATCATGGGGGCATCATCATCCTGACTCACTAGGACACGGATTCCGTCAATAATCATCGGCACATCATATTATTAATATTATCTCCCAACTTATCGGGTCTATCGATCTAACAGAATAGATCTCGCCCATTGGCAAATCAAAGAAATTATAACTAATAATATATGCCCAATATTATTTCGGGATTAAGGGATCGTACTCCATAATATAAACTGAGGTCCTATCCAATTATCGAGTCAGTACAAATTGGATAACCTCGGGTTTTGGTCCTGCTCAATGTACTCAAAGCACACTAGTGTAATTCTATGGTCAAGATCAAGCACACCTAATTACACTACAACCATCCCGATGGATTATCCAATTCTATCTCGGTTGTGGGTCTCTTATTTATACTAAGCAAGGAACTGATAACACGATCTTCCGTGTGACACCACACATGTTATCTACAATGCAAAGTAATTGGACTTCGTGTATGTACTATTATAATCAAACACTTAGTGTAGTTGTGATTTTCTTTTCAAAATTAGATGATCTCATGTATATAAAAAGAGCAACGTCTTTTAGTATACACATCTAACACTCCCGACCTGTGAGTCTTGCTTGGAAGGTAAGATGACAAAGAGGTCTTTCAAGTCTAAGAGGTATAGGGCCAAAGATGTGCTAGAACTGATTCATTCTTATTTGTGTGGTCCTATTTCAATCCAGGCTAGAGGTGGCTTTGAATATTTCGTCACTTTCATTGACGATTATTCAAGGTATGAGTACATTTACCTGATGCGCCGCAAGTCTGAATGCTTTGAAAAGTTCAAAGAATTCAAGGCTGATGTGGAGAAACATCGAGGTAAAAGTATCAAGACACTGCGATCAGATCGTAGTGGCGAATACCTCTTTGGAGAGTTTAGGAACTACCTAGCAGAAGTTGGGATTCAGTTTCAGCTAACTGCACCCGGTACACCCCAACAGAGTGGAGTGGTAGAAAGAAGGAATAGGACTCTTATGGGAATGGTTAGGTCAATGATGAGCTATTTAGACTTACCTGATTCGTTCTGGGGATACGCTCTGGAAACGGCAACGTACATACTAAACTTGGTTCCATCTAAATCAGTCCCTCATACTCCCACAGAACTGTGGACTGGGCGCAAGCCCAGTTTAGGACATGTTCGGATTTGGGGTAGTCCAGGACATGTGCTAAAGGGAGATACTAATAAGTTGGAATCTCGTACGGAGATATATCTGTTCGTAGGCTATCCTAGAGGAACAAAAGGTGGTCTATTCTATAGTCCTAAGGATCATAAGGTAATCGTTAGCACGAATGCCAAATTCTTAGAGGAAGACTATGTGATGAATCATAAGCCCAGGAGTAGACTAGTGCTTGAAGAGTTAAGAGGGGCGGTTCCGACCTTAGGACCAATTGTACAAGAGGACACACCACAAGTCATTGCACCACGTGTCACTAAGGATACACAGGTAGTTCCTCGTCGCAGTGGGAGGGTTGTGAGACAGCCTGAAAGGTTCATATTTTTGGGAGAGTCTTCGGACTTGGTCTCTGGTAAACATGAACCAAATCCCTAGACCTATGACGAGGCCCTCCAAGATAAGGATGTAGATTCTTGGCAAAGGGCAATGAACTCTGAGATAGAATCAATGGATTCTAATCACGTTTGGGAGTTAGTAGAACCACCCAATGATGTAAAAGCTATTGGATGCAAGTGGATCTACAAAAGAAAGAGAGGATCAGACGGGAAGGTTGAGACCTTCAAAGCTAGGCTTGTTGCGAAAGGGTACACTCAGAAAGAGGGTATCGATTATAAGGAGACTTTTTCGCTAGTAGCCATGCTTAAGTCGATCCGGATTCTCTTATCTATTGCAGCTCATATGGACTATGAGGTATGGCAGATGGACGTCAAGTCGGCTTTCCTTAACGGAAGTCTTGAGGAGATCATCTACATGCAGCAACCAGAAGGGTTCATTGCAAAGGGCAAAGAGCATCTAGTGTGCAATCTGAATCGATCCATTTATGGATTGAAGCAAGCTTCAAGATCTTGGAATATCCGCTTTGATGAAGTAATCTAGTCATATGGATTTACTCAAAGCCCGGATGAGTCATGTGTATACAAAAGATGTGACGGCAACGTCGTGGTGTTTCTTGTACTTTACGTAGATGACATTTTGTTAATTGGCAACAATGTCAAAGTGTTATCAGACGTAAGAGTTTGGCTATCAAAGCAGTTTGATATGGAGGACTTAGGAGAAGCAGGACACATCCTTGAGACCAAAGTCATAAGGGATCGTCAGAAAAGGATGTTGTGCTTATCCCAAGCTTCATATGTTGACACCATCTTGTCTCGTTTTAGCATGGAAAACTCCAAGAAGGGTTTTGTAGCCTTCAGGCATGGAGTTCCTCTATCTAAGGAGATGTGTCCGAAAATATCAAATGAGATAGAGGAAATGAAGGCGGTTCCTTATGCTTCGGCAGTAGGAAGCCTCATGTATACTATGTTGTGCACGAGACCTGATATCTATTTTGGCGTGGGCATGGTTAGCAGATATCAGAGCAACCCTGGACAGGGACATTGGACCGCGATAAAGCATATATTGAAATACCTGAGACGAACTAGGGATTATATGCTTGTTTACCGAGCAGACCAATTAGTCCCTGTGGGTTATACGGACTCAGATTTCCAGTCAGATAGGGACAAGAGTAAGTCTACCTCGGGGTTTGTGTTTACTTTAGGAGGTGGAGCTATTGTTTGGAGGAGTGTCAAGCAGAAATGCGTGGTGGACTCCACCATGGAAGCTGAATATGTGGCAGCCTCAGAGGCGGCCAAGGAAGCTGTATGGCTCAGAAACATCATCATGGACTTGGATGTGACTCCTGATTTGCCCATATCTATCACAATTTTTTGTGATAACAGCGGTGCAGTTGCATACTCGAAGGAACCACGAGCCCATAAGGCAAGTAAACACATAGAGCGCAAGTACCACCTGATACGAGAAATCGTAAAGTGAGGAGAAGTGGCTGTCGCCAAGATTGCATCATAGGACAACCTGGCAGATCTTCACTAAGGCTCTTCCAGCTATAGCTTTTGACAGGCATATGGAGGATATGGGAGTCAGATGTATGATAGTGAGTGAGCAGCAATGTCTTTAAGTATAAGTGGGAGATTGTAAGATGTGTATACTGAAAGACATGAATTTCTTTATATGAAAATCTTTATTATGAAAAGAGAATCACAACTACACTAGGTGTCTGTTTACATTAGGACATGCACGAAGTCCAATTACTTTGCGTTGTAGATAACATGGTGTGTTGTGTCACACGGAAGATCATGTTATCGGTTCCTTGCTTAGTATAAATAAGAGGCTCACAACTGAGATCGAATTGGACAACCCATCAGAATGATTGTAGTGTAATTAGGTGTGGTTGGTCTTAACCATAGAATTACACTAGTGTGCCTTGAGTACATTGAGCAGGAGCAAAATCCAAGGTTATCCAATTTGTACTGACTCGATAATTAGATAGGACCTCAGTTTATATTATAGAGTACGATCCCTTAATCCCGAAATAATAACGGGCATATATTATTAATTATTATTTCTTTGATTTACAAATGGGCGAGATCTATTCTGTTAGATCGATAGGTCCGGTAAGTTGGGAGATAATATTAATAATATGATATGCTGTTGATTATTAACAGAATCCGTGTCCTGGTTAGTCAGGATGATGATGCCCCCATGATGAGCTCAAAAGGTTCATCGTGCTAAACCCTGCAGGTGGATTTGATCCGGCACAATGATAAGGTTGAGTGGTACTAATCAAGGATCCAGAAGTTAATTAATTTCAATTGTCAGTAATTTAAATTAATTAACGGGCATTCGAGTTGTTAAACATGGGGGGATGGACGACTCGTAATATGTGGAGCCCATATGAAAATATGGGGGCTGGTGAGGAAGTTCAATAAAGATCTTTTAGTGGAATGGATATTAATTATGTTAGTGATATGAGAGAAGTGTCCTAAGGCAATTACCTTATGATTGTAATCATTAATTTTAATAAATGAATATTCACTATTTGAGTATACATGATTATTTGATTAAGATCTTAAGCTCATTTACTGAATGTCCGCAATACAATTCACAGCATGAGAGAATTTGTGATGAATTCACAACTAGTGATTTTCTCTACATGTGCAATTGTGAAGTATTGAAATTGTCCCTAGTCGATAAATTGATAAATACGGACACTATCAATTCTGTTGAGACTAGCATGGGTTATTCTCTAATCAGCTGATTCTCACTGGCTGGTGATATTGAGATGTCCGGAGATAAACATGAATGCTAGTTAAGGGAACTAGTTCGTTGGAGTGACTGGCTGTAAAACTTCATATGGTAGTCTATATATAGATATGTCAGTGAAGTTCTTACTGTAGCTTAAGTGCGATGTTCCTTTGACTTGCGGTGTTCAAGTCATCTTGGTCATGGAGACTTATACTTTGACATCTTAAGCAAGCATCTCCAAGGAGGTGTGGACCCAGGATGATTGGGTATAAGCCGAAGTGCCCGAAGATGTTTGAACAGCCTACAAAGGATTCACCACTCCTTGCGAGGAGATGCATACCCGAGGCCTATCGTCGGATTGTTACTCGAAGCCTCTGGCCAGAGCATGACATGTTCAGAGTATGAATCTCTTAAATACATTAGAGTAATTAGAATCCATAGGACGAGGAAACGTTACTTGGGCTAGGTGTGACGTAGTCAGCCTAGTGGGGACTGACACACATAGACCATGTCCTGAACCAAGTGGGTATAAGATGGTGAAAGGAATGGGGCACGATTCATTATAGCTGCCGAAGGGTTTCAGAATCATTTCCGAGGTCAACCGTTGATCTTTCAATTAATTGGGGATCATGATGTACTACTAGGTGCCACTCATGATCGTTCTATAATTAATTAGTTAATTATGGATGGCCAACATAAATTGAAAGCCTATTTGGTCACACGTATAACGAGTAATTCGAAGGATTTAAAACGAGTTGAGAATTGGATTCTCCAATCGAGATAGACTATTTTTGGTAAGTCCAAACAATAGTCAAAACTGAATTTATTTCAGACACATCCGAAGCATAGAATGGCTAAGTCTTTTAAAGACTTAATGGGTGAATTAAATAAGTTTAATTCATTAAGGGATTTGATCCAATTGGGGTTAGATGGGCCGGCCAAGGAAGGGGGCCTCCTCTCTTCTTGTCATGACAGTCCACCACTATAAGAAGATAAGGCTATTTTGGTTTGTTTTATAAAATAGACCAAAGGTTGGTTTATTTTATAAAAGGTTATATAAATTTTTATATAATGAACCATGAGTTGGTTTGTTTAATAAAATTTATATAATGAACCAATGGTTAGTTTGTTTTCTAAAATTTATATAATGAACCAATGGTTGGTTTGTTTTATAAATTTTATATAATCATGCCAAAAGAAAGAGAGCCTTGATTATGGATTGATTGAGAAATTATTCCATAATCAAGAAGAAGAAGCTTAATCATGAGAGCCTTGATTATGGATTGATTGAGAAAGTATTCCATAATCAAGGAGAGGTTTGCTTCGGAATTAAGAAACCTCTCCCTATATAAAGGACCCAAGGGGTGCATTGGAAGAGGATCCATCCAAGAATTGTTTGGGCTCTCTCCTCTTCTTCTCTCCCTCTCTCTTGGCCGGCCATAGGCCTTCCTTCTTTCTTCTTGCCGTGAGTACAAGGAGAAGTATCAAGGCGACGAAGTTCTTCCTTGCGACGATCTTCCTCTTCGGCCAACCTTGGTGGTGAGTCTTTCGATTTGATTACTCTCTCGGTTTTCGTCGTGTTCACGGAGAATCTAGTAGTTCTCGGAACACGAAACTCGTGGCTTAGCGAAGTCATCCCGACGATACTCAGTATGGATACAAATAGAGGCGGAGCTTTCAAGGGACGCTAACGGTTGGATCTCGTCCCTTCTTCCAAGTTATGCAAGGTAATTCGTAGAGTAATTTCCTTTTCTACAAAAATTTTATATTACGATTATGTGAACATATTGCATGCTAGGATATGTGTTAGAATAATTTAGGAAATTATTCATGCTTTTGTTTCCGTTGCATGTAATTATGTAACAATTACAATACGTGTCCGCGTCGGCATGCACCAGGTCCCAACAGTGGTATCAGAGCCGGTTAGTGTTCGACATAATCATTTAATTGTTTTGCAGAAAACTTTGTCATGATCTCAATTTTGGAAAATTTTCCAATTATGGAAACTTTCCAATTATGGTAAATTTTAGATTTAGGAATTTCAAAGTTTGGAAATTTTCATGAAATTTTGCAAACTTTTGAAATATCTCTGTTTCTGAAATTATGATAATTGTGAAAACTTTCTATTTTTGGAAACTTTCCAATTTTGAAAATATGTAAGTTTTCTTTGTACCAGAAACTTACAATAATTCTGAAAACCTTTTAATTTTGGAAACTTTCCATTTATGGAAAACTCGTAATTTTGGGCACTTTCTTTTCATGAAAGTCTAGACATTTTATAGAAACATTAATTGACAATTAAATTCAAAATGGTTTTTAAATTATTAACAAAATTATTTAATTTGGGGAGTGCCTCGGGGAGCCACCCAAATTAAAGTTAGTTGTTATAATTTAATTTCCTATTTTGAATATGAATTGCTAAAATTGATTTGGGTAGGCCTCGGGGAGCCATCCAAATTATATTATTAATAAATTCTTTAATTGTCAAGTTTAATTTGGTTATGCCTCGAGGAGTAGGCCAAATTAGATTTACAACAAATTTATTTTCTTTGGGGAGTGCCTCGGGGAGCCACCCAAAGTAAATAATTTGTTGTAATTAACTATCCATAAATAAAATATGTGATCAAATCTTGAAAATTTTTGAGGTGATTCTCAAACGATAATTTCCTTATTTGATTTATGAGGTGATGCTCTTATATATTGTTGTCTCCAAAATTAATTAGGAAAAATTGTTTCCTATAGAGTTTATTTCCTTAAATAAGATTTTCATGATAATAATATGTGGTTGAATTAAGAGAATCTGTCTCTTAATTTAATAAGATTTGATTTAGAGAAATCAAAGTCTTAAACATATTATTTCCGAAATTGATTATGACAATTTAGGAAATTGTTTCCCAAAACAATTCCTTGAATAAAGTGTGAAAATTAGAATTAGGAAATCCGGTTCCTAATTCAATTAATGAGACTTGATAAATTATGTCACATACATACTTTTTTAAAGAAATCGTTAGAACATGTCATGAATGTGCTTAAAAGGAAAAGGATGAGGCCCAAAACCCCTTACAAAATATTAAGGCCAACACCTTCCATTAATATGGTTTGAACCGGAGTTTTGTTTCTCGTTTGGATTGATGGACACATCCATGCCCAGCTTGAACCTCAACATGTTCAAACCATGGAATTAGTTTATGGTTAATATAGTTGGAGTCAGAGATCAATCCTTAGTTTTGGTTGTTGGACACATCCAAGCCTGACTAAACGGTTGAATGAGCTCCAACCATATTAAAACTATTTCTTGATTAATGGGTCAGACTTAAGCTTGGAGCATCGATTTGTTGTGCCACAGCCAAGGTCGATGTAAAGAGAGGTGCAGTTGGGTGCTATGTATATTCTTGCATACTTGTTAATGAGTTAACAACCCAATGATTTATGCAAATATTTAATTAGTTGATAGCATAATGTGATAGTTACATATGTATAATATGTAATCGGTATAATTACCTACCTTCATAGCTAAGAATAACTTGATGGACTCTAGCCATGGTTGTTCTTATCTATGGTTGGATATCAACCTATTTAGAGATGTTCCTACGATCTACCGAATTGATAAAAAGGGTTATTCAATTCGAAAAATAAATAGGATTTAATTAATGTATATTGATGCATTCTTTATCATTCTTCTCACATAAGCTCAATTTGTATTTCTAGGATAATCACTTGATCATGTCTTCTCTGAATTTGCGTTCCATTTTGGACACCAATAAGCTGACTGGGCCAAACATCATGGACTGGCTTCAAAACCTGACGATAGTCCTCAAGGCAGAAAAGCTTGCTTATGTCCTTGAAGAACAACTTCCCAACCATCCTCCAGAAGATGCAACTCCAGACCAGTTAGTGGTCTATCAGAAACATGTGGCCGATTCTGAACTTACGAGTTGCATCATGCTGGCCGCTATGGTACCTGAGCTGCAAAAGCAGCATGAGCATATGGATGCTCATACCATCATCTTCCATCTTCATGAGCTGTTTGACGAGCAGGCGAGATCCGAAAGGTTTGAGGTCTCCAGACTCCTCTTCACCTCTAAGATGCAGGAAGACACTTCTGTCTCACAGTTTGTGTTGAAGATGTTGGGGTACATTGAGCGACTAGGCACACTCGGATTTGCAATGGATCACGAACTAAGTGTTGACTTAATTCTGCATTGTTTGCCCAAGAGTTACTCACAATTTGTGATGAACTATCGGATGAACAAGCTAGAGACTACCATTCCTGAGTTGCTCAACCTGTTGAAGACTGTAGAGCCTTCTGTAAAGTAGGATCAGAAGACGGTACTGTTAGTTGGTTCCTCAAAGGAAGCCTCTAAGAGGAAGCCCAAAGAACAGAATAAGGGAAAGAAGAAAAGGCCAAAAAGACTGAAAAGACACCAAAAGGCACTTGCCATCACTGAGGCAAGGAGGGTCACTGGCGAAGAAACTACAAGGTTTATCTTGAGTCCTTGAAGAAGAAGCCATCCGATTCCCCATCCTCTTCAGGTATCTTCGTTATTGAATGTCACTCTATTTCCTCGTCTACCTGGGTACTTGATACTGGGTGTAGCTTACATATATGTAATGACATACAGGGGCTAAGGAATAGAAGAAGACTCGTCAAGGGAGAAGCGAATTTGCGAGTTGGAAATGGAGCAAAGATTGCTGCTATTGCCATCGGAACATATTTGCTAAAGCTCCCTACTGGACTTGTCTTAGAATTGGATAATTGTTATTTTGTTCCTTCATTAATAAAGAACATCGTATCTATTTCATGCTTGAATGAAAAGGGTTATCATTTAACTTTTAGTAACAATTGCTGTTACATAACTTTAAATGGTGTTCTTTATGGGACCGGAACTTTATACAATGGTATCTACACGTTAGATTTATCCGGTGGCGTTTTCAATATCGAAGTTAGCAACAAAAGTGCTCGAATAGATAATCAAATAGACTCCTATACGTGGCATTGTCGTCTTGGCCATGTAAGTAAGAAACGCATGACCAAATAACACCGATGTGGAATTCTGGAATCATTTGAACCCGGTTCATTTAATACATGCGAATCATGCTTAAAAGGCAAGATGACGAAATTACCCTTTTCCGGAAAAGGTAAACCAGTGGGAGAATTGCTTGGTCTAATACATACTGATGTACGTTGACCAATGTCAACTCTTGCACAAGGAGGTTATAGCTACTTCATTACCTTTATCGATGATCACTCACGATTCGGGTATGTGTTCTTAATGAAACACAAATCTGAAGCTTTTGAGAAATTCAAAGAGTTCAGAAGTGAAGTAGAGAAACAACTTGGCAAAAGTATTAAGATACTTCGATCCGATCAGGGTGGTGAATACTTGAGTCAAGAGTTTCAAGATTATCTTAGGGACAATGGGATATTGTCTCAATGGACTCCGCCATATACACCACAACATAATTGTGTATCTGAGAGGTGTAACCGAACCTTGATGGACATGGTTAGATCTATGATGAATCATGCAACTCTTCCAAAATCCTTTTGGGGCTATTCGCTTAAGACAGCTGTTTACTTACTAAACAGAGTCCCGACCAAGGTAGTCTCTACTATTCCATATGTGCGTGGAATAGTAAGAAACCTCATTTAACTCACCTTAAAATATGGGGTTGTCCTGCTTATATAAAGCGGACTGTATCAGACAAATTGGATGGTAAGTTTGATAAATGTCTATTTATTGGATACCCTAAGGAAACGAAGGGTTACCAATTCTATCATCCCTTGGAACAAAAGGTGTTTGTTTCAAGGCATGCTATATTTCTGGAAAAAGAATTTCTTTTACAAGAAAATAGTCAGAGTAGCATTGAACTTGAAGAAGTTCAAGAAACTCCAATAGACATTACAGAGACACCTAGTCTAGACCCACATCCAATAACTCATAATGATGAGCTATCAGTTGAACCTAAAACAACACCACATCTTCGTAGGTCTGATAGGATACACAATATTCCAGAGAGATACGGATTTCTCATAAGTGATTCGAATGACGTGTTACTCGTTAACAATGACGAACCTATCAGTTATGAAGAAGTTCTGATAAATTCAGAAAGGGATAAATAGCTTGAAGCCATGAAGTCGGAAATGGATTCCATGTATGAAAATCAAGTATGGGACTTGGTTAACCCGCCTGAAGGGATTAAGCCCATAGGGTGCAAGTGGGTTTTCAAGAAGAAAACTGACATGGAAGGTAATGTTGTTACCTTTAAGGCTAGATTAGTGGCAAAAGGATATCGTCAGAAACAAGGAATTGATTATGACGAAACATATTCGCCAGTAGCTATGCTCAAATCCATTCCGATGCTCCTGGCCATAGCAGCTCATTATGATTATGAGATATGGCAAATGGATGTGAAAACTTTCCTTAATGG
>JAGFNQ010000187.1:870729-919214 GCA_024364735.1 Boesenbergia rotunda
GAATCATGCAACTCTTCAAAATCCTTTTGGAGCTATGCACTTAAGACAGCTGTTTACTTGCTAAACAGAGTCCCAACTAAGGTAGTCTCTACTACTCCATATGAGATTTGGAATAGTAAGAAACCTCACTTAACTCACCTTAAGATATGGGGTTGTCCTGCTTATGTGAAGCGGGTTGTATCAGACAAATTGGATGCTAAGTCTGATAAATGTCTATTTATTGGATACCCTAAGGAAACGAAGGGTTACCAATTCTATCATCCCTTGGAACAAAAGGTGTTTGTTTCAAGGCATGAAGTATTTCTAGAGAAAGAGTTTCTTTTGCAAGAAAATAGTGGGAGTGTGATTGAACTTGATGAAGTTCAAGAAACTCCAATAGACATCATAGAGACACCTAGTCTAGGCCCACAACCGATAATTCATAGTGATGAGCTATCAGTTGAACCTAAAACTACACCACCTCTTCGTAGGTCTGATAGGACACGCAACATTCCAAAGAGATACGGATTTCTCATAAGTGAATCGAACGACGTGTTGCTCATTGGCGATGACGAACCTATCAGTTATGAAGATGTTCTGAAAAATTCAGAAAGGGACAAATGGCTTGAGGCCATGAAGTCGGAAATGGATTCCATGTATGAAAATCAAGTATGGGACTTGGTTAACCCACCTGAAGGGATTAAGCCCATAGGGTGCAAGTGGGTTTTCAAGAAGAAAACCGACATGGAAGGTAATGTTGTTACCTTTAAGGCTAGATTAGTGGCAAAAGGATATCGTCAAAAACAAGGAGTTGACTATGACGAAACCTATTCGCCAGTAGCTATGCTTAAATCCATTCGGATGCTCCTAGCCATAGCAGCTCATTATGATTATGAGATATGGCAAATGGATGTGAAAACAGCTTTCCTTAATGGAAACCTACTTGAGGATGTATACATGATACAACCTGAAGGTTTCACATCAGTTGATAAAACCAAGGTATGCAAGCTTCGACGATCCATATATGGACTAAAGCAAGCATCTAGGAGCTGGAACATCCGTTTTGATGAGACAATCAAAGAGTTTGATTTCTCACAAAATCCTGACGAACCTTGTGTGTACAAGAAGGTTAGTGGGAGTGCAGTCGTATTCCTAGTATTATATGTCGATGACATCTTACTTATAGGAAACGATATATCAGTTTTACAGACAGTTAAGATTTGGTTGTCCAAAACTTTCTCCATGAAAGACTGGGAGAAGCAACCTATATCCTTGGGATTAGAATCTATAGAGATAGATCAAAACGGTTGCTTGGTCTTTCGCAGTCTACATATATAGACGAGTGCTAAAAAGGTTTAGCATGTCGGAATCCAAGAAAGGTTACCTTCCCATCAGGCATGGATCAACCTTTCGAAGTCTATGTGTCCGCGCACAGAAGACGAGAGGATTAGCATGAATAAGATTCCCTATGCATCCGCAATAGGATCTATCATGTATGCTATGTTATGTACTAGGCCCGATGTATCGTATGCTCTGAGCGTCACGAGCAGATACCAATCTGATCCAGGAATGGATCATTGGGCGGCTGTTAAGACAATCCTTAAGTACTTAAGAAGAACTAAGGATGTATTTCTAATATATGGAGAAGGAGATTTGAAAATACGTGGGTATACAGATGCCAGTTTCCAGACAGATAAGGATGACTCCAAATCGCAGTCTGGATACGTATTTACTTTGAATGGAGGCGCAGTAAGTTGGAAGAGTTCCAAACAAGACACTGTAGCGGATTCTACCACGGAAGCGGAATATTCGCAGCTTCGGAAGCAGCAAAGGAAGCAGTCTGGATCAAGAAGTTTGTCTCCGAACTTGGCGTGGTTCCAACCATTGATGAAGCAGTGCCGGTATACTGCGACAACAATGGAGCTATTGCACAAGCAAAGGAACCAAGGTCTCATCAGCGATCCAAACACGTGCTTCGACGCTATCATCTGATCAGAGAGATTATAAGTAGGAATGACATACAAATTGAGAGAGTTCCCACTGAAAGGAATATAGCGGATCCTTTAACTAAGGCCTTGCCTCAAAACAAGTTTGAGGGTCATGTTAGAGCCTATGGTATTGGATACCGTAGCGATTGGCATTAGGCCAAGTGGGAGTTTGTTAGTGATATGAGAGAAGTGTCCTAAGGCAATCGCCTTATGATGTAAACATTTATTTTAATAAATGATAATTCACTATTTGAGTATACATGTTTTGTGTATTTGATTGGGATCTTAAACTCATCTACTGAATGTCCGCAATACAACTCACAGCATAAGAGAATTTGTGATGGGATCACAACTAGTGATTATCTCTAATGTGCAATTGTGAAGTATTGAAATTATCCCTAGTCGATGAATTGATAAAACGGACACTATCAATTCTGTTGAGACTAGCATGGGTTATTCTCTAATCAGCTGATTCTCACTGGCTGGTGACATTGGGATGTCCGGAGATAAACATGGATGCTAGTTAAGGGAACTAGTTCATTGGAGTGACTAGCTGTAAGACTTCATATGGGAATCTACATGTAGATATGTCAATGAAGATCTTACTGCGGCTTAAGTGCGATGTTCCTTTGACTTGCGGTGTTCAAGTCATCTTGGTCATGGAGACTTATACTTTAACATCTTAAGCAAGCATCTCCAAGGAGGTGTGGACCCAGGATATTGGGTATAAGCCGAAGTGCCCGAAGATGTTTGAACAGCCTACAAAGGATTCACCACTCCTTGCGAGGAGATGTATACCCAGGCCTATCGTCGGATTGTTACTCAAAGCCTCTGGCCAGAGCATATCATGTTAAGAGTGGAGTCTCTTAAATACATGAGAGTAATTAGAAATCCAAAGGACGAGGAAGACACTACTTGGGCTAGGTGTGACGTAGTCAGCCTAGTGGGGACTGACACCATAGACCGTGTCCTGAACCAAGTGGGTATAAGGTGGTGAAGGGAATGAGGCACGATTCATTAGAGCTGCTGAAGGGTTTCAGAATAATTTCTTCTGGGGTCAAACCGTTGATCTTTCGATTAATTGGGGATCATGATGTACTACTAGGTGCCACTCATGATCGTTCTATAATTAATGGGTTAATTATAGACGACCAACATAAATCGAAAGCCTATTTAGTCACACGCAATACGAGTAATCCGAGGGATTTAAAACGAGTTAAAAATTGGATTTTCCGATCAAGAGAAATAAGTCGAATCTGAGTTGGTCAGAGGCGCAATGGAAGCTAAAAATGGCTAAGTCTTTTGAAGGCTTTTTGGGCGAATTAAATGAGTTTAATTCGCGACGGTTCGGGTCGGTTTGGGCCGGCCAAAGAGGGTGTTAACCCTCTTTGGGTGGCCGGCCATTAAAGGAGATTAAACCAATTTAATTAGTTTAATTAATAAAATAAATCTAGTGCGGTTTATTTTATAAATTATGGATAAATAAATTTGTATAAAGAAAATTTATATAAATAAATTTGTAGAAATTTATTCCTTTTATGGAAGTTAAAATAATCCATGAATTGATTTATTTTAATTTTATAAAATCAATTATGAATTGATTTTATCATAATAAGAAAGTTTATAAATTTCTTATAAAAATTTATTCCATGATTTAAAGAGAGAAAAGAATAAGTTTTATTATAAATTAGTTTATAATAAAGACTTGGTTTAAACGGAATAATTAGTTAAGAAAATTTATAGGATAAATTTCTTATAACTAATTCCGTTTAGAGAGAGACTTAGCAAAGAGTTGCTACTATATAAAGGAACCAAAGGCTAGCCCTTTAGATCAATCAATTAATCAAGAGATTAATTAGAGCTCTCCCTCTCTCTCTTTTATTCTCTTCTCTCCTCATCTTCTTCTCCTTCACATTAGGGTCGGCGCCCCATCCTTGTGGATTAGGGCCGGCGCACACAACCATCATCCAAGGGAGTTGGCGTGAGCTTTCAAGGAGAAGGAGAACCCGAACACGAAGAAGAAGAAACGGATAGCGACTCCTCTTTTCTCGGAATTCGATTCCGTTACTTCGTTGGTTAGTTTTCCTAATTTTTCTCTTGTCCTTCTAGTTGTGCCTTCCGAGAATCTAGTAGTTCTCGTCGGCACAAAACTCGTGACTTTGTGAAGTCATCCCGAAGAGAACTCGGCGTGGACGCGAATAGAGGCGGAGCTTCCAAGGGACGCTACGGTTGGATCTCGTCCCTTACTTCGAGTTACGAGAGGTACTTAGTAAATTTGTTTACTATTCCGCAATGTTTTATTTTATGATTATGTCAACACACCATAAGATTGCATGCTAGATACGAAGTTAAAATAATTTAGGAAATTATTTTATGCAAACTCTTCCGCTGCACGTAAAAATTTTAAATTTTACGAACTCGTATCCTTGTCGACATGCACCCGGTCCCAACAGCATAACTGTAGATGTCAAAGGCCTTGTCACCCTCTGGAACCGTCAGGATGGGAGCACTGGTCAGTCTCTTCTTCAGCTCTAGAAAACTGTGCTCGCATTTATCTGACCATTCAAAGTTCTTGTTCTTTCTGGTCAAGGCTGTGAGTGGAGAGGTTATTCTGGAAAAGTCCTCCACAAATTTTCTGTAATATCCTGCCAGGCCTAAGAAACTTCTGATTTCACTGGCATTCTTGGGTCTACACCAGTTGCTGACTGCTTCTATCTTGGCTGGATCAACTTGAATGCCTTCTTTAGATACAATGTGACCTAGGAAGGTCACATGATCTAGCCAAAACTCACACTTTGAGAATTTTGCATAGAGCTTCTCCTGCTGAAGGATCTGCAACACTATCCTCAAGTGTGCAGCATGGTCCTCTGGAGTCTGTGAATATATGAGAATATCATCAATAAATACAATGACGAATTTATCGAGATACTCCCTGAAGATGTGGTTCATCAGCTCCATGAAGACTGCCGGAGCATTGGTTACTCCAAAAGGCATCACTACAAATTCGTAGTGACCGTATCTTGTCCTGAAGGCCGTCCTGGGGATGTCACTTTCTTTAACCTTTAGCTGATGATACCCAGAACGCAGATCTATCTTCGAGAACACTGTAGCCCCTTTGAGTTGATCAAATAAATCATCTATTCTGGGAAGGGGGTACTTGTTCTTGATGGTTACCTTGTTCAAAGCTCTGTAGTCTATGCACAGGCGCATAGACCCATCCTTCTTCTTGACGAAAAGTACAGGAGCTCCCCAGGGTGAATGACTCGGGCGGATGAAGTCCTTGTCTAGTAGCTCCTGAAGTTGCTCTTGTAATTCTTTCAGCTCTGCAGGAGACATACGATATGGGGCTTTTGAGACCGGACCGGTACCTGGCACCAGCTCAATCTCAAATTCCACCTCCCTGTTGGGCGGTAGTCCAGGTAGTTCTTCTAGGAACACTTCTGGATATTCGCAGACTACCCGTACATCCTCCTGCTTGAGTTCTTTCTTTGCTTCTGAGTCCACTACGCGTGCAAGAAAACTGGTGCTGCTTCCTTCGTGAGGGAAAAGACTCTGGCATTGGTTGGAACTGGTGCTGCTTCCAACCCTCCCTGACTGATCTGAGGTCCCTCCAGTATAGTAGGCATGTAATGTAACTGAGGCTTGCCTCCATACTGTACAGACTGCTGAGGAAGTACCTTAAACTTGTTTGGGCAGTCTCTGGATCTGTGTCCCTCTTGTCCACATGAGTAGCATCCAGTTACACCCAAAAGGCATGCTCCTGGATGGGTCCTCCCACACTTAGGACAAGGTGGGTACCTAGCTTGCTTGTTCTCTTGGTTTCCTTTTTGGCTGCCAGGCCATTGCTTCCTTTTGTGGTTCTTGTTCTTCCAGTTCTGGTTATTTGGCTGAGGCTTCTGGCCTCCTGTTGTCTTGTTCTCAATCAGGACTGGCTTCTGCTGCGTTTGCTGTGCCTTGATGCTATTCAGATAGTGCTCTGAGATTAGAGAATTACTGACCAACTCCTCGCTGGTCTGGGGTCGGTGCATCCCGCTGTTCACGTTGAGTGCTATTTCAGGGTTCAGCATGTGGAGCATCAGTCTAACTCGCTCCTTCTCTGTGCTGACTAGCTCTGGGCAGAGGCGAGCTAGTCTGTTGAACTTCGCGACTGCTTCTCCCACAGGTAGGTTACCTTGTCTGAACTCCATGAAGTCCTCGTAGTGCTTGTTGGTAACCCGCATGTGGAAGAACTCCTCATAGAACTCTTGCTCGAAATCTGCCCAGCTCATCTGGTTGACTATCCTCTTACTCTTGACTCGCTCCCACCACATACAAGCATCTCCAGTTAGGCAGAAGGAGGCACATTTGACCTTCTCGACTTCTGGCCAGTTAAGAAGCTCCATTGTGCTCTCTAAAGTCTTGAACCAAGCCTGGGCATCCCAGGGCTCAGTCGTGCCTGAGAAGCTTTCGGGTTTCAGCCTCTGCCACTGGACGAGGTATGCTTCTTGTCTTCGGTTCACGGCAGGGGTCTCCTGTGTGACTGGTGGAACTTCAGCCACCACTGGAGTTTCCACTCCTGCTGTGGGTGGTGTAGGGGGCTCTGGGTGCTGATTTGCCATCAGTGTGGCGATGGTCTTCTGTTGCTCTGAAATCTGAGCTTGCATTTGAGCAATGACCGCCATCAGGTTTGGCTGTTCTGTGCCAGGCTCATTGTTATCTTGAACTGGGGTTCCGTTCCTTACATTAGGAGCTCGGCCTCTTCTTGCCATCTAATAATGCATAAGGGAACAAGAAATCACTACTACCTCTCTAGGTATAAACTTGTCTTCTTACTTAGTAACCTAATATCCATTCTAGGGATTAAACATGATTCCGTGATACTAAGGTATTAAACATGCTTCCTTGTTCTATGCACATATGAGTAAGTACTTAAGCATTTCTCTATACTGCAATTAAGTAAAGGAGCAATAGAAAAACTGAAACTTAAAACTTTCTTACTTGAAGACGGCAAGGTTGATGCTGATGTGTGTGTGATGCTGGGGAATGGGAACTGCTCTGATACCACCTGTAGCGACCCGCCTTCTCTACCTTAGGCGGTCCGCTACATTCTCTACTATCTTGACTCTAATGCACGACTAAGAATGCGGAACTTCTTTTTTTTTCTTTTAAATTTATCTAGGGATGATATTCTAACTCTAATAGTCATGCATGATACAATGACATACTTCCTTTCTCTAGAACTTCACTGCAATGGTACCAGTCGACTGCCATCTAACCAGTCGACTGGGATCGGCCACAGAAAGTTTCTGGGCGCGGCACCAGTCGACTGGCCTCTTGGCAGTCGACTGATGCATCGAACAGAAGCTACTGTTCGATAGGGCAGTCGACTGATACTGAACCAGTCGACTGGCACGCCTGAAAAACCTGAAATTCAGATTCGAATCCATGTTTCAAAAGTCCACCAAACTTATGGTTCCAAGCCATACAATGACATAACACCATTTCTATACTCTATACTAGTTTCCCAAACATTTTAGCCAATCAAAACAACTTCATAAACTCGAAATTAGAACTTTTGCGGAAGTAATTAAGTTATGAAAATCTATATGAACTTTTAACTAAAGTTTTGTACCAAACTTAACTCCTATGCATTCATAATACCAAAACACATGTTCTACACCTCACTAAAACATTTTGGGATGTAATGCAACTTTTCTAAGCATATTTATAGCAATAATAACTTGATTCAAGGGAAACTCTCAATATCTTGGCATATGCATCAAATAGCTCCATCAAGTATCAATATTCAAAACTACTCACACTCATACTCATCCAATGTCATCATAAGGATATGTATGCTAATTAGAATGACATGGAATCTTTACTCATGGTTTTAAGACATGCAAAATATCAAAAACGCAATTACTTGGATAAATGCTATATGATCTAACTTAAACTAAGACTTTATAATAAATACACTTTGAGTCTTTTATTCATCTTGTCCCAAGGACCTCTCCAAGGTCAGCCACCACACACACGTCACTCAGCACCGCCTTGTCGCCTTCCTTCAGAATTGCTTGCCTTTACCTTTACCTGCAGCAAGAGGAAATGCAACTAATAAGCAAAAGCTTAGTAAGTACTATCTAGCTCACAAAATCTCGAAATGTGCAAGCATGCTTTTTAAAACAATGTGAAATCACATGAGATACTTTTATGCTTAAAAGAAACACTAAAACAACATGTATTACTCAAGACATGCATACTAAAGCACTAATAAGTCTTAACTTACTTGTTCTTGGCTTAACTTGAAACTTTAGCAATTCTCTGACTTTTAAATCTTTCTTTATCTTTTAGAAAACTTTCTTAAACTATAGAAAAACTTTGCTAAAGCATATACTTGAAAATAATATCTCACTTGGATCCACTTAAGACGTAAGTACCATCTTATGCGCGTTCCCTAAAAGGTTGGGGTAGTGAGCCACCAATCCTAAAAGAGCAGACCTTGGTCTACCAGGGCCAAGACCTTGGAATTGGACACCTGGATTTCTTTAACGACGCCCTTGGACGCCGGGTACTGGCCTTAGAAAATAAAATAGCTTTTCTTTCTTTTCTTTCTTATCTTTAAATGCCTTGGCATTTTAACGAGCCCCTTGTGTGCCCAAATCCCTAAGTCTTGACTTTTGGGGATTTCTTATGGCCTTGGCCTTTTCTTTTCTTCTCTTTATCTTCTCTTTTCTTTTCTCATAGCTTTTCTTAGACCCTAACCTCATATAGGGTACGTAATTAAACTCATACAAGTATGGGTTAAACTAGGATTACATGCAAAATCATAAACTTAAAGGAAAATTGCATTTTTAACTTTCTAACGGGAAAACTTGCGGAAAACCGCCTCTTACTGCAGGTGAGCAGTACTTACCTTGGTATCTTGGACTTACAACCAAAATTGACGTCTAGGGCTCGGGAGAAACTTGAGATCTTGATGAACCGTTCGCGCCTACGCGTTCCTCTCGTCGAGACGAACGAAACGCTCCGCACCCCTTGGTTTTTCCTTGGCCGGCCACCGGAGGAGAGCCCTAGGGCTTGGTGTGTTTTCGCCCAAGGGAGGAGAGAGGGACGGCGTGAGGGTTTGGGTGAAGAAAATAAAACTTCTCTCCTTAATTATCTATTTATACTTATGGGGGCGAATTTACCTAATTATACCTTATCTATTGTTTCGCTCAATCTGTGTCAACAAAACAAACCAGCGCAGCTGGTCCGCCCGCTCGTCTCTCACAACGTAGGTGAAGGGTTCGAATCCCACCTACGCGATTTTTTGTTTTTAACCCTTATTGCCACTTTCGTTTACGAAAAAATTCTATAAAAATATCCATAAATTTGGAATAAATTCTAAGATATTTCTAAAATTAGTTTCGAGAATTTTCGGGCGTTACACAAGTCCTCTCTTTTTCCTCTGTCTCCTTTTCTCTCTTCTCCTCCATGTTTTGGTCGTCGCAAAAGAGAAGGAGATTGTTCTCCTTCTCTTTTCTTCTCCTCTTCTCCATCACTCGACTGGGATCACCAAGGATAAGGTAGGGTTCTTCCCTTTCCTTTTTGGTGATCAGCGGCGATGGAGCATGTGGTTGTGGCCGAAAGGAGGTGGCACAAGAGGGAGGCTTGCGGCGGCGCAAGGTGAGGGATAGTTGAGAGTTTTCGACCGGTTGGGAAAGGAAGAAGGAGTTCTATCTCCTTCTTCATCTTCTTCTTCTTCCTTTTGAGGTGAGCAGTTGGTCCGGAGGCCCTTGGCCTGCTCCATCGGTCGGCGGCGCAAAGGGAGAGGCGGCAAGAAGCTTGCGGCTTAAAAACCCTAGAAGGCTAGGGTTAGGTTTTCGGCCAAGGCAAGAAGAAGATCCTTTTGGAGTACTTCGGTGATCTTGGTTCGCGGTTGATCATCACTCACACAATATCCGTGAAGGGAGGGACATAAGGTAGAAGACCGTGAGGTAATCGGAAAGGTATAACTCTTTCCATGCTCCTTCAATTAACCTTATGTCATACATATGCTTGTTGTGTTTGCCTCGTCATTTTATGTTTGTTAATTTATTATTTTGATTCCGAATCATGATGAATAATTTATTAACTGGACCCCGACCATAAACACAAAAGTCGGCGATCAACTCGTCACCTTTTCTGCGGTCAAACGATCGAGCAAATTACAATGCCGATTTTGGTAATTGGCTAAGTTGTAATTTGGATCGTTCGATACGACACGAGATGGTTGATGGGAGACGGGTCTCCATTCGGATTAATTTTTAATCCGTAGACATGGAGAGGTCTCTCTGATCGATTGAGTATTCACTAAGGAAACCCGCCAAGTCATACTCAACACTTCCTGCCTTTCGGCACAGAAGTAGAAACCCTCTGAGTCACTAAGGCCTGCGAACTCTGACAAAACAGCCCCTCTGCCGCCTGAAGTTCTCCCAGGAGTTCCCCCATCGTATACTCAAGCTTGTTCATGTTATAGTTGAGCCAGAACTGCTCAAAACTCCTAGGCAGAGATTGGAGTATAATATCGACCTGGGTTTCCCCGTCAACCTGTCCTCCAATGACCACAATCTCATTGAGGTTGGCCATCATTTTTCAGGACATGATCCCTTACGGATGTCCCTTCGACCATAGTAGTCGTCATCAGATTTTTCATCGTAACCTGCCTAGCAGCCCGACCCTGGTGCCCGAAGAGCTCCCTGAGGTTTAGCATCATGTCACTAGCAGTGGGCATGACCTGATGCTGATGTTGCAATATATTCGACATAGATGCCAGAATGTAGCACCGCGCCATCTCATCTGCCTTGATCCACTTCTTGTAATGCTCCCTCTGCTCTTCACCAAAGCTCTCGCTAGGCTTTTTAGGATAATCCTCAATGAGTACATATTTGTACTCCTCAGCAGTAAGGACAATGTCTAGGTTTCTTTTCAAGTTAATGTAATTAGTTCCAGTAAGTTTGTTCTCCTTGAGTATGGTTGCTATGGAATTAAAGACCATTTTGAAAATCCTGAGAATCACAACATACATTACTTTAGAATTTGAAAATAAATTGATTCCTCAAACAATAAATTTTTAAAATCAACCAACACCTCTAAACACCGAAAAATTCGCATGCCACGATGGTGTGGACGTATACGAATTTCTACATTCGTAAGAGGAGGTTTTACCCATTAATCTTACCATCTTGTCAACTTAACTTTTTGACAAATAAGATTAATAGTTGGTTCACTTCGGCCCTGCAAATAATAGCAGTGACTCCGATGGGAAGGATACTATTATTCGCATCTAAGTGTTTACCATCACACGACACTAAGAAAATTTTCTAATTATGTGCCTTCCGATGGGGAAGTACACACGCTCTTCAATAATTTTCTATAGTCTTTTCCGACCCAGTGATCCGCAAATCAAGTCCATCCGATGGGGAGGAAGGCACTCAGAGCCGACGCGTAGACTTGTTCGCATCACTTATCAGATTGTAATGGAGGCCACAGGACCCTTAGGGTCCCTCTCCCACTTAGTTATTTAGTTCGACGAATATTACATGCACACACACGACAAGCATATAAACCAACAAAATGAAATAGAAAAATCCTAAATTTTCCAACTTTCATGACCTTGGTCTCTAATTCGCCTCCAATCGTGTCGTCACCTCGTCCGCTCCTCCCTACACCATGCGCAACCCACCTTGAAGGGATCTTCGAGCCGAGATGACTAGCTAATTATTTACATCCATCGATTCTATACTCCACGAAAGAGTGTACATAAAATCTAGATCAAAAGTAAATAAAAAACTTGGCTAAACATGTGTCGTATTTAATTACAAAAATTAAATACTACCAAGCTTCGTCAACCCCGAGGATTTAATTAATTTACAAAAATAGCACAACCATCACATACATCAATTATTTGGCCATGATAAGTTGGAATCTAGTGTCTGCAACTCAAAGTTAGCCTACGTACATCCACATATCGTCCAGCAAAATAAAATATATGAAAAAGTACAAGTAATTAACCAATCTTAAACACACAAAACTGGAAACCTCAGCTCTGATACCAATTGATAGGTATGGCTTGGCGGGTTTCCCTAGCGAATAATTGGTCGTCCTTGAGAGACCTCTCCATGTCTACATATTAAAAAATCAATCCGAATGGAGACCCGTCTCCCAACGACCATCTCGTCATCCTATCGTTCAGTACAAATTACAACTTAGCCAATCACAAAGATCGTGCCTTATAATTCTGCTGACCAAACGACTGCGAAAAAGACGACGAGTAGATCGCCGATTTTTATGTTTATAATTGTGGTCCAATTAATTAATTATTAACATGATTAACTAATAATCATAACCATAATAATTAATTAATTACATGAAATGACGAGACAAAATAAGGAGCCAAGGAAGAGAGTTATACCTTCCTTTACCTCGTAGGCTTCTATCTTATGTCCCTCCCCTCCCGAATGTCATGTGGGCGACGAGCTACCGAGAACCGGGATCACCAAGGCTCTCTAAAGAATCACCTCTTCACTCCAAGCCAAACCCTAACCCCAGGGTTTGGAAATCGCCGACCTTCTCCCCTATTCCTTGCGCCGCCGGCCACCGAGAGACTCCAAGCACACGCCGGCCACAAGGAAGTCCAAGGGAGGAAGGTAATGAAGAGGATGAAGGAGAGAATCAAGCTTCTCTCTAATCCAAACCTGGCCGAAAACCTCCACCTCTCCAAACTTGCGGCGTCGCCGCAAGTTCACCTTGCGCCGCCTCCCACCGGCTTCCGGCCACCCCGCTCTCACCTCCGACCACCACAAAAGGAAGAGGGGAGCTCTTCCTTGTCTATGTGAGGTTTAGCCGAGTGTTGGTGGAGGAGAGAAGGAGAAGATCTCCTTCTCTTGCGCCGGCCACAAGCCCTAGGAGAGAGAAAAGGAGAGAGGAGAGGAGAGAGGCCTTGGGTTGATCAATTGGATGATTAAGCCTTGGTTTCATGATCTCATGAGGTATATATAGGGCTAAGTTAGGGACCAAGAGGAGGAGTTGGGTCTTGGCCCACTAATGGATCTAAAACCAATCCATTAATGAAGACCCATTCCACTAATGGATCTCCATTGAACTTCCTCACCAACCCCATATTTTCATATGGGCTCCCCTATTATGAGTCATCCATCCTCCCGTGTTTAAGATATCGAATGTCCGTCGATTAATTTAAATTACTAACAATTTTAATAATCGACTTCTTGCTCCTTGACTAGTACCACTCAACCTTATCATCATGTCGGATCAAATACACCTACAAGGTTTAACATGTTGATCCTTATGAGCTCATCAAGGGGGCATCATCATCCCAACTCACAAGGACACTAATCCCATCAATAATCAATGGCACACCATATAATTAATATTATTTCCCATCTTACTGGGCATATTGATTTAACAGAATAAATCTCGCCCATTGGTACATCAAAGAAATAATAATTAACTATATGTGCCCATTATTATATCGAGATTTAGGGATTGTACTCCATAATAAATCTGAGATCCAAACCAATTATTAAGTCAGTACAAATTGGATGATCTCTAGTTTTGGTCCTGCTCAATGCACACAAAGTACACTAGTGTAATTCTATGGTCAAGACAAACCACACCTAATTACACTACAACGATGGTTCGTCCAACTCCATCTCGGTTGTGAGCCTCTTACTTATAATATGCAAGGGACTGATAACACGATCTTCCATGTGTCACCACACACCATGTTATCTACAGTGCACAGTATTGGACTTTTATGCATATACTAATGTAAACACGCATCTAGTGTTGTTATGATTCTCTTTTCAAAATATAGATGATCTTAAAAAGAGCAAGTCTTTTAGTATACACATTTAATAGAAACAAGGTGAGTCCAAGAAGGCAGCAGGATCGCAAGGACCTCAGGCTGGTGTGAAGAAGCTGAAAGGCAAGTGCTTCACGTGCCAGCAAACTGGACATTGGAAGGTGAAATGTCCCCGTCGTCAAGAGAAATATCTTTTTCTTTTGTCGTTGTATCATGTTTAGCGGTGTTATCTACCGATACCTGGTGTGTAGATACGGATGCCACTAATCATGTCTGCAAATTCTTTGCAGAGGTTCCAGGAAGCCCAACGACGAGCTGAGGAAGAGATTACCATCTACATGGGATATGCTACAGAGGTGGCTACTATTGCAGTGGGAGTTATTTATTTATCTTTAGATAGGAAAATAAAGTTTTGGTTTTAAGAAGATTGCTTTTGTGTACCTAATTTTTAGAAAGAACTCTGGTTCAGTTTCTGAAATAATGGATATTCTATTGCTTTTTGTAATGAAAAGTGGAATAGAAAGATTATCTATTTAGGAACATGGATAAGCAATTTGTATATTTTAGAACCAAAATCTCCCACGATGCAAATAGTAGTTAATAGCTCATCATCTAACTAAAGTAAGAGAAAGGAACCTTCCGAGATGAACCAAGCATATCTTTGGCATCTAAGGCTTGGTCATATTAACCTTAGTAGGATTCAGAGGTTGATAGCCGATGGGCCCTTGGGTTCATTGGTAGTGGAAGACTTCCTAATCTTTGAATCTTACTTGAAAGGTAAGATGACCAAGAGGCTTTTCAAGGTCATGGGGTATAGAGCCAAAGATGTGTTAGAGTTGGTTCATTCTGATTTGTGTAGGCCCTAAGTCTAACCAGGATAGAGGTAGCCTTGAATACTTCGTCTATTTTATGGATGATCATTCAAGGTATAAGTATATTTACTTGATGTACTGCAAGTCTGAATACTTTGATGAGATCAAAGAGTTCAAGGCAGATGCGGAGAAATATCTGTTGATACAGTCTGACCTTGATTGTTGTTTTGGTGTTGACACCGATTTTAGTTTAGGTTAATGAGATGAGTCTCATTTAAGTCCAGGTCGGGGAATGGGCACGACTCCTGGTGAGTGAACTCGGGTGATTGAAACCCTTGTGAGTGAAGCCAGGTCCTAGCTTGGGAAGCTAGGTTGAATGAAATCCTGGTGAGTGAAGCCAGGTCCTAGCTTGGGAAGCTAGGTTGAAGGAAATCCTGGTGAGTGAAGCCAGGTCCTAGCTTGGGAAGCTAGGTTGACTGAAATCCTGGTGAGTGAAGCCAGGTCCTAGCTTGCGAAGCTAGGTTGACTGAAATCCTGGTGAGTGAAGCCAGGTCCTAGCCTGGGAAGCTAGGTTGACTGAAACCCTGGTAAGTGAAGCCAGGTCCTAGCTTGGGAAGCTAGGTTAACTGAAACCCTGGTGAGTGAAGCCAGGTCCTAGCTTGGGAAGCTAGGTTGAACGAAGTCCCAGTGAGTGAAGCTGGGCACGGAGTCTTGGTCCGGGGGACTGAGCACGAATCAGAGAAGGCTAGGAAGCATGTTCTCTTGACTTATTGTGGAGTTGGCCTTGGCTGAATCGGTCTGGTGACCGATCAGGGAGTTGGCACGAACTCCCTGTCGTGGATCGGTCTGGTGACCGATCCAGAAAAGTCTGATCGGTCTAGTGACCAATCAGGGAGAGAACTGAAACATTGTTTGGCTTCTGTTCGGCTCCTGATCAGTCTGGTGACCGATCAGGGAAAGAACAAAAGCTTTTGGTTCAGCTTCTGTGTGGCTTCAGATTGTTCAGGTGACCGATCAGGGGGCGTGGGATGTGAAAGCTGAAGGTTCTGTGCTCAGTTGTTGGATCGGTCTGGTGACCGATCCCCAGTACTTGATCGGTCATGGTGACCGATCATATATGAGTTTGCGATCCCAGGTTTCTCACTAGGGACCGATCAGGGCTGGAGCCTGATCGGTCTGGGATCACCCTGATCGGTCTATTGACTGATCAGGATCCTCTCTGATCGGTCTGGGGACTGATCATAGCTGAGAACTTTATTTCAAATACGTTGTTGGACTTCTGAACGCGCTCTGAACACTACTGATTTCGCTATGATTTTCTCTGCTATTACTGATGCAAGTTTGATTTCATTTGCTAAACCTCTGATTAAGTGTGCAGGTGACAGGGATGATTTCAAACATTGAAGGAGGGTCAACTGGGTTCTTTCCATGTATCAGGTTTGGCTGTTTCTCCTTCTCAGGTTTCAACGGACGCTGGCGCTGTTGGCAACTGACCTGGGGCTCGACTGGGGCTCGACATGAGAGGGTTCTGGGAGTCTAGGAGAGCTCAGTGGTAGCTGGGAAGTTGCAGATGGGCAACTGGTGTGCTGCAGAGGAGTGTCTGGTGGCTGTGACCTGGCGATCAGTGGGCAGAAGCTTAAGAGCTTGGTAGCGAAGAAGCCTCAGTAGAACTTTTGATCCAATCTCTTCTTGCAAGAACTTTGAATTACTTCTGCTTGAGCGACAACTTTCATTCATCAGACACCTTGAAGCATACTCTTGAGCATTCCTTGGAGCTACTGCATCCTGAGAGCTTTGAGCAAGAAAGAGAAGTTTTGCAAGCAGACACCACGTGAGAAGGAGGAGCTGGGTGAAGGCTCTTGCCATGATCTTGCTGGGTTGTGAGTTGTGCATTGTATACTGTCTCTTTCATGCTCTGTAAGCTTTCCTAGTCTCTGTGCTGTATTTCATCATTTTCTTGAGACTATCTGCTGTGGAGACGTTTCTCCACCGAGAAGGAGGTGTTATCTTATCCGGATTTCCCGGGGCTTGATCTGCCGACGATCAAGGGATCGCCCACCTCACGGGCACGCCAAGGAGTAGGGGCAAGTTATCCCCGAACCTTGTAAATCCTCCTTGTTAGTATCTTGAGTTTGTGCTTAGTTTAGGGTTTTAGGTTCTGCAATTATGTTTCTCTATTTTGTATTGTTTCCGCTGCTGTTGCTAACCTTCAAGTGCAGATAACCTAAAAGAGCAGAAATTAGTGTCTGGCTACATTCACCCCCCCCCCTCTCTAGCCATCCAAGCACCAACAATGATTTTGATTTGTCCTCTTTCACTGCCTTTCTTGCTTGTCGACGATCAAACAATGATTTTCCGCTCTTCCCGTATGTTTAAAATCCTTTACCGGCCCCTTTCGATGGAGTCACCCCTGACTCTATCTATGAGTATTTTTTCGGTCATCCCAGGCCGAGGGGTCCCGGTGAGCCTGCTGGGGCTTTCCCCATGTTTGCTGCGCTCAGCCTATCCCCACCTGATTATGTTCTTTTTAAAATTATAATCAACTGTCTTGTGCCCATTACCTCGAAGCCCCTAGCAAAGATTCTCTCCTTTCACTACTTGATGCTCTACGGGATGCATCGACAGCTGGACTTTGACATTGTGACGACCATCTACTTCTCTATTATCTTCTACAGTCAGATCGACCGTCAGACCGTCTATATGTCATTTGGGGACATCATTACTGACTGGCTTCATTCAGTCGGTATTGATGTGACCACGGGCAGGATCGTGCCGATGGTTCGACAGGACTGCAGACTTGGCTGACGCTCGTTCGTCAAGTCTGGCATTGTTGTCGGACCTCATGGTCTTAGATGAAAGGATGGTCGGGGATTAGGGGAGTTACCTAGAGTCGCACATATTCCAGGAGTTGCAGACCAGGCTGGACTGTTGGGACCGGGTGCATGTTGACAAGGATACGGGTTTGTAAAATTTTAAATTTTTACGTGCAACGGAAGAATTAGCATAAAATAATTTCTCAAATTATTTTAACCACGTATCTAGCATGCAACCTTATGATGTGTGGACATGATCATAAATTAAAACTTTGCGGAAAAATAAACTAATTTACTTTGTACCTCGCGTAACTCGAAGAAAGGGACGATATCCAACCGTAGCGTCCCTTGGAAGCTCCGCCTCTATTCGCGTCCATGCCGAGTTCTCTTCGGGATGACTTCGCAAAGTCACGAGTTTTGTGCCGACGAGAACTACTAGATTCTCTAAAGGCACAACTAGAAGATCAAGAGAGAAGAAAGGAAACTAACCACCAAGAAACGGAATCTAAATTCCGGGAATGAAGGAAACGCGATCCGCTTCTTCTTCTTCTTTGTTGGCTCCTTCTTGGTGATGACAACTCACGGCAATCCCTTGGATTGGGAGGGTGATGCGCCGGCCCTAGGTCGGTGGACGCCGGCCCTAGGGTGAGCAAAGGGGGGCGCCGGCCCTAGGAGGAAAGGAGAAGGAGAGGGAGAGATTAAGAGAGAGAGGAAGAGAATTAATCTCTTTATCACTTAATTAGGAATTCAAGGCTTGCTTTTGGTTCCTTTATATAGTATCCTCTCCGTTGCCAAGTCTCCCTCTTAACGGAATTTTAATAAGAAATTTATCCTATAAATTTTCTTATTCCGTTTAAGTCAAGTTTTATTATAACTAACTTTATAATAAAACAAATACAACTCTCCTTTTATTATGGAATAAATTTTACAAGAAATTTATAAATTTTCTTTATTATGGTAAAATCAATTCATAATTGATTTTATAGAATTAAAATAAACCATTCCATGGATCATTTTAATTTCCATAAAAAAGAATAAATTTCTATAAATTTCTTTATATAAATTTCTTTATACAAATTTATTTATCCATAATTTATAAAACAAATCGCGCTAGATTTATTTTATTAATTAAACCAAATAAATTGGTTTCTCCCCAAGTGGTGGCCGGCCAAACCAAAGAGGGTTGGCACCCTCTTTGGCCGGCCAAACCGAGCCGAACCCATCGCGAATTAAACTCATTTAATTCGCTCAATAAGCCTTCAAAAGACTTAGCCATTTTTAGCTTCCGTTGCGCCTCTGATTAACTCAGATTCGACTTATTTCTCTTGATCGGAAAATCCAATTTTTAACTCGTTTTAAATCCCTCGGATTACTCGTAGTGCGTGTGACTAAATAGGCTTTCGATTTATGTTGGCCGTCTATAATCAACTAATTATAGAACGATCATGAGTGGCACCTAGTAGTACATCATGACCCCCAATTAATCGAAAGATCAACGGTTGACCTCAGAAGTAATTCTAAAACCCTTCAGCAGCTCTAATGAATCGTGCCTTATTCCCTTCACCATCTTATACCCACTTGGTTCAGGACATGGTATGTGTTTGTCAATCCCCACTAGGCTGACTACGTCACACCTAGCCCAAGTAGTGTCTTTCTCGTCCTTTGGATTTCTAATTACTCTCATGTATTTAAGAGATCATACTCTAAACATGATGCTCTGGCCAGAGGCTTTGAGTAACAATANATGTGTCACAAAGGTAGGCCTCAAATTTAGATGTAAATGAATAACTGGAAAACCCTTTTACAAGCAAAAATGTAAGAATATAGCAAAGGGGCCACAGGTCGTATTTTCTCGGGGATAGTTGTCTAGTTTGATTCAAACTTGTAATTATGTGTCGTTTTTGGGGTTTCAAAACGAAAATGGATTTTTGGTTTATAATTGAAAAGGAAAATGAAATGGAAATGAAAGAAATTACAATGAAACTAACAAAAATTGCATTAAGAACTCAACTAATGTAAATCTAATAACCAGTACTTAACCAATTCAGAAACAAGCTCAATTCGAATGCAAACAAACTAATCTGAAATATAGAGGCAGATATGGCAATTTTCGGAAACGACAAGCTAAAACAAATCAATGCAAAAGGAGTTAGAAAATTCACCAAGCTACAAATATCTATCAAGCATGCAATGTTTTTTTTAGAAGCCAATCACTGCCCAGTTTTTTTTCAGAATTAGTGGATTCAAACTTATTGCTTCGAACGCAATCACATGCCACAAAACAAGCTAACTTGGATGCAAATGAATTCAAGAATTGGCACGCTAGGAGACCTTTGTGCCAAAAACTAGCTCAAATCAAGAATAAGTGGATTTTCGGCTCAAGGGTTTCACCAAGTGATTCAATTGGAAAACATGGTGTTAAGAAAGAACTAAACAAGAGTAAGGTAGGGGATCGAAACTGAGATTAAAACCAGAGAACAAGGTAAATTCAGAAATGAAAAGACGCTGAATTTAAGATGCAAAATGGAAAGACTGGCTACAGATTTTTTCTATTTTGCAATAGATTAAGGACTGAAATAGCTAACCTAAACTGAGTTACGTGACTATCTAGGAGCAAACAAGTTTAAACTAGCAATTAGTTAATAAAACTAATGAAAGGGGATGAAATTTCTGAAAATTCAGCAACTTCACTTGGCACGCAGCACACCAATTGGCACGCCAAACTAAGCTACAATTAAACTAGAAATTTGAAGCATTATCCACTAAACAAGTCCTTAACTATCAGACTAGCAAATTTAAGCTAAATTACAGCTAAAACTGAGAATCGAAAATCACAGCAGCTGAACAAGAATTCAAAACAGACAGTGCAGAATGAAATTACAGCTAAGAACTACAATTAACTAGCTAAACTAATCCTCAACTCCTTCCTCAGTTCAAGGACTTCTTGGTCGTCAGTCAAGAGCCGGCTTCGAACCCCTAGGCTCGGCAAATCAATGGAAATCTATTTCTGAAGTTGATTCTGCCGAAAATCTGCACTTGTTGGAACTTTGATCCGATTCACTTTTTCTCTGATGGATGAGCTGCGATGTTGATTTGGGGAGCTTCAGAGGCCACTTGAGAACCCCTACAAGTGGTTCTGAAACTTGGGAATGGATTGCGGAAGAGAAACCAATGATCGGACTGAGGAACTGCCGAAACCCTCAAGCACTCCCGTTTCCAGCGCAAATGGACAGAATTCTTCAAGAAATTGATCTCCAGAGACTCAGAACTCGATCTGGAATGGTAGATGAGGTGGTCACGCCTTCATGGAAACAAGAATTTTCGAAATTGATGAAGGACTGATGAAGAAACGCGAAGAACAGTGGAGGCTGGCTGAAGACGCGACGAGGGTAAGCTCTGTGGAAAATTTCCTTAAGTATTAACCAATGGACGGCTCAGATCGATTTGCTTCAATCCAACGGCTGATCTTGGTCTGATTTAAGCCAAACTTTGATGATGATGATCTGGGGTCAGGATCTGCCTCGTGGTAGCTCGGATCCTCCAGATTTGCAACGGATGGTCCAGATCAAGCTAATCTTTGAATGGATGATCTAGAGCCTTCCAAGCTTGATCCAACGGTTGATCTTGCTCTGATTGGGATGAAATCTTCAGATCTTGATCAGGGTGCTTGATCAACCCTAGCCTTAGCTCGGATTGCTTCAGATCATCCCGGATGGCTCGATCTAGCCGCTTTCGAATCGAACGGCCCAGATTTAATCGTAATCTTGATAATCTGATCCGGGTCACTTCCGACTCGAGTTTGACCCAATATGCCCTAGATCCTTGAACTTTGATGCCTACAAAAATAGATCAAGAATTTAGTGGCCAAATTAATCCAAAAATTTGCATATTTGCAATTAAGTCCAAAATAAAGGTAAGTTCTAAAACCTAGGGCAATTTCACAATTTTGACAAGAAAAACATAGATCAAACATGGATTTTAGTAGCTCAAATGATCAATAAAATGGAATCTATCAACTCCCCCACACTTAGCCTTGAGCGTCTCGCGAAAACAGTAAATAAGTATCCCTTAGGCTCTCTTAAGCATAATTAGAAGCAATTGAAAAGAAATTACCTAGGGTTGCCAATTCTCATAAATCTAGCTCTATGGATTACTATCTTGTCCTTAAATCAACAACTTGGCCTTTTCATCTATCATGAGTCATTGAGATGAATCTAAGTCACTAGCCTTTCAAGGAAAATAGTGGTGGCTCTCTCCTTAAATTCTAAGTTGATGATGGAAGTGGAGCTCACTCAAACACACATGCTTCTTGCACTACCATAGGCTTGCTTATTATCTACTCTCTACCATTTATCATGATTAGGATCAACATCTATAGAAACAATTGAAAAGCATAGAATATGGTAAGGTGTGAAATAAAAGCTAAGGACATGGAAAAATTGGTAAAGTGGAAAACTTGAGTGCTTGAGGATGTTTCCAATGCTCTTTGCTTTCCATACAGTCCTCTAATGATCTCAAAAGTGTTGTGAAGTCAAACTTGAGTAATTGCCTTTTATTTGGATGAAAAACCTTGCCTTGACCTCTCGTGCCAATTTTGTCTATTCGTGCCAATTTTGTTTCCCTTTTCTCTTCATCTTTCTTCGGCTCAGATTTGTATCAAAGAACATGAGATATCAAGTAGAGTAGAACATCAACATACCATTTTCACTAAATAACCCTTGCAACTCACTCTTGATTCACCTCCTTCAATTTGGCACATTTCAATCTCAATTTGTTTCTTTCTCTGCGAATTCTGTGTCCATTTAGCACTGCATTGAGACCTTCAATTGTTATCAACTTTGCAGCAACCACATTGGTTTCAAATCGATTTCTGCATTTCAATTTTTCTGCACTCTATGTTCGGCACAAATGCAAATTTCACTTCAGCTTGGCCTTCATACAAATCTGATGCATTCATGAACTTAATTCCCTGATTCATAGCTTGGAAAAACAACTTAAGCTTCATCTTGATACAACCTGCACAGATTCTTGTTCTTTCTTTCCCACAGCTGCAAACATAAATGTTTCAGCTCTCCATCAGAATTTAATTTAATACACTGAACTGCCTTAGCTTCACCCTTGGCTGATTTCATCAGTAGCTTAAAATCTGCTCCCAATAGATTGATTTAGGATAGGACCAACTCAGTTTGAAGGCAAGTTACAGTCCTCCCTTGCTTCAATTCGAACCCTTCAATTCAGCTTGAAAATGTTCCACTCACCAATTCAAATCAGCTCAGATTTGGCAGTTTCAGCAGATTTTCAGTCTTCACTCAGCTTCATTTCCATTTTCCAATTCAGCTTACATTCACACTTTGCTTGTATCACTCAATAGCTCACATATTGAGCACTCGGCAGCAGGAATTGGGATGCAATTCAGATTTTTATTTTGCAGTTTCAGCAATGTTTTTCAGCTCAATTCAGACCTTAAGCTTCATCAGATTGCAAGCTAAGCGAAACTGTCTTCATTGCATTTAAACAGCACCATTCTTGCATTCAGTTTTCACCATTTCAGTAGCTCCAACTCAACCTCTACAGATGACAAATGCGTTAGTTTCAGCTTAGCAGATTTGTCACTGATTTTCATATCACAGATTTTTCCAACTTGGTGGCTCTAAGTTTTTCTCAGCTTGTAACTCAGCTTCTTTCAGCCTTTTTCAGATATCTTCAACTAGAATTAAGATTCCAGCACTCAGCAAACATCAGATTCAATTCAGCTTCAGATTTTAGATCCATTACAGCTTCAATTCAGCTATAATTCAGATTTACTTCAGATTGTACAACTGCCCAGATTTTTCTTTCCTTCCTCTGATTTTGGCACTCTATATCAACTTCAATTCAGAATTCAGATTACTCTTAGATTCCAGCACTTGAAGTCAGCTTGTTCCAGCTTTTCTCAGATTTTCTCAGCTGTAATCCAGCTTCTTACATATTTTCAACTCATCTCAAACTCAGCTTTTCAGCTTCAGATTTCAACAGCTACCATGCAATTCAGTTCAAAATTCAAGCTCAGTCCATTACACAATCTGTTTTTTCCTTGTTTGGCACATACATTTATGCATTTGTTGCTTCAATCTCAGTCGATTTGTTTCTGACATTTCAAACCCAATCAGTTGCACAGATTTCTTCATTGATCTCACAGTTTAGTTCAGAAAAATTTTTAGCCTCAAATCTCACAGCTCTAATGGAGGTTTAGCAAGATTTACTTGGCACATTCTTCTTTTCTGCCCATAGATGCATTTTCGGATTGTTTCTGCTGAAAGTCAGATTGTATCCAAATGGTACAGCTTCAGCACTCGGCAGCTCAGATTCAACACTTCAAATCAGCACTCAGCAACTCAATTTCAGCACTCCTGTCAACTACTTTATAGCCTTGTTCAGACCTTGCTCCAAGTCACTGCCGTGAGCTTCATTTGCTTCATTTTCCTTTCTTTTTCTTGCATCAGACAGATTTCCCTGCTCCAATCCAGAATTTAGTTTATCATTTCATTCAAACTGTCTTCAGCTTGTTTTCAGTTCTCATTCTTTATCTTTCAGCCTTCACCTCAGCTTGTTTTCCTTTTCTGCTCTCAGATTCCAGCTCAATTCAAATTTTTTTTCAGATAAGTTTCAGCTTCTTTCCAGCTTCATGCAGCTTTGATCAGCTTGCCTTGCCAACCAAATTCCCACTCCAAGATGGCTTAAAGTTTCTCTTTTCTTTCCTTGCGTGCCAATAGAATGTTTGGTACAGAATTTTTCTTTGCTTGCTTCAGCCGAATCCTTGGCACAAACATGGCTTGGATCTCCAAATTATAATCAAGAATCTAGATGCTTCCATTGGCTCCATCTTCAACCATTTCTTGAATTTCGGATTCAACTCACTTGGCACCTTTTGGTTTCAACTTGGCAAAAATTTTCTTTTTGACATGTAATATACATCCAAAACTTTAGTCACTCCCCCACACTTAAATTGTTGACCGTCTCGGGCAAAATAGCATTAAAGGAAATATCCCAAGCAAACAAATCCATAGAAAAATTGGGGTTAGAATTAGGAATAAGGAAGACAAATGGAATAGAATAAGCAAATTGATGTGGAAAGGTGAATAAAATGATTTGTCCCTATAGATGTGATCCAACCATTGAAATATGATTTTGAAAGAACCTAAGCAAGTTCTAGAGTACAATGACATGTGTGTATCACAAAATAAGGCTAATCTCACTAGGTAAAAATTAATCCATCTCAATTCTTCAATCAAGAATCTAAAGCATAATCGTACTCAAGCATCCAAGATTTCATCCATGAGCTCAAATCCTAAGTTTTGACAACCAAATTTAAGTTATTTTCAAAAGACTCTAAAATGACAATAAGTTAGCCTAGAGGGATACTTTTATTTCTACTCATGCCATAAAAAGTGCTAAAATGAAATACATGGTACTTACAATGATTTTATTCATGTCATGTATCTTAAGCATTTGTTATTATCTACTTATTTCAAAAAGAGAAAGAATTTATTTCTAGAACCATGAGAATGTGCTAAGAGAAAAGATATGATATTTGCAATGAAGAATTTTATTCACACTTTAAAGTTCCTACTTGAGAGAATCAATTGCGCATGCAAATTTGAAGTTATTCTTGCAAAAAGTAAGGAAATGGTATATACAAAGAAAATGAGTGTAAAGTTTAGTGAACTCCCCTTTTAAGTTGGGTATATGGCATCAATATAGTCCACTCCATCCACCTCGAGCTCCTTAACCTCTTCATGGAATTTCTTGAGCCGGTGGCCATTTACTTTGTACACTTGACTCGTGGCCTCCTCTTGAATCTCTATAACTCCATAAGGAAAAACATTAGTCACAAAAAATGGACCCTCCCATCTTGACCTCAACTTACCTTTGATCAATTTGAGTCTTGACTTGTATAATAGCACTTTGTCACCAATTTGAAATTCTTTGCTCACAATGTGCTTGTCATGAAATTTCTTAGTCTTTTCCTTGTAAATCCTTGAATTCTCAAATGCTTCCAACCGGATTTCTTCAAGTTCTTGAAGATGCAACTTCCTTTCTTCTCCCACCTTAGTAGCATCAAAATTGCAAGCTTTAACTGCCCAGTATGCTTTATGCTCAATCTCTACAGGTAAGTGGCATGATTTCCCATATACAAGTCTATAAGGTGACATTCCAATGGGTGTCTTGTAAGCGGTGCGATATGCCCATAAAGCATCTTCAAGCCTTTTACTCCAATCCTTCCTATGAGGTCCCACAGTTTTTTCCAAAATTGATTTGACTTCTCTATTAGACACCTCGGCTTGTCCATTTGTTTGGGGGTGATAAGCAGTAGAAACCTTGTGTACAACCCCGTACTTATTAAGAAGAGCCTTCATGTGCTTATTGCAAAAATGGGATCCTTGGTCACTTATGATTGCTCTTGGTATTCCAAACCTGCAAAAAATGTGTGACCTGACAAAACTCACAACAACAGATGAATCATCAGTCCTGGTGGGAATGGCCTCCACCCATTTTGAAACATAATCAACAGCTAAAAGAATATACAAAAATCCATAAGAAGCAGGAAATTGTCCCATAAAATCTATACCCCACACATCAAATATCTCACAATATAAAATAGTTTGTTGAGGCATTTCATTTCTAGCACTTATGTTTCCTGTTCTTTGACATCTATCACAACATTTACAAAACCTATATGAATCTCTAAACAGAGTGGGCCAGTACAATCCACATTCTAAAATTTTTCTAGCAGTCCTTTGTGGTCCAAAATGCCCACCACATGCTGAAGAATGGCAAAAAGTGAGTACAGAATGAAACTCATGATTTGGTACACATCTCCTAATGATTTGATCACTACAAAATTTCCACAAGTAAGGATCATCCCACACATAATATTTTGCATCACTTTTGAATTTATCCTTTTGAGCTTTCGAAAAGTGTGTGGGAAAAACATGAGCTACAAGAAAATTCACTAAGTCTGCATACCAGGGTGACTCACCATGCATCTGTAAAAGCTGCTCATCTCTGAAATCATCATCTATGGCCGTGGGATCTCCATCTCCCTCCAATCTGCTCAAATGGTCCGCTACTAAATTTTCCTTGCCACTCCTGTCTCGTATCTCCAAGTCAAACTCCTGTAGTAGTAGCATCCATCTAATAAGCCTTGGCTTCGCATCTGGTTTCTTCAGGAGGTACTTCAATGCTGCATGATCAGAAAACACAACAACATGAGAACACAATAAATATGATCTGAATCTATCTAAGGCAAAAACAATGGAAAGAAGCTCCTTTTCAGTCGTGGTGTAGTTGGCTTGGGCGGCATCTAGGGTTTTGGAGGCATAAGAAATGACATGTGGTGCTCCATCTACCCTCTGTGCTAATACAGCTCCCACTGCAAAATTAGAAGCATCACACATTAATTCAAAAGGTAAAGACCAGTCAGGTGATGTAATAATAGGAGCTGAGGTAAGAGCCTCCCTGAGTCTATGAAAAGCTTCTTTGCATTTTTCATCAAAATGGAACTCAACATCTTTCTGCAGAAGTCGTGTCAAGGGCCGAGCAATCAAGCTGAAGTCTCTAATAAATCTGCGGTAAAATCCTGCATGTCCAAGAAAAGCTCGAATATCCCGTACGCATACGGGGTAAGATAAAGAAGAAATAACACTGATTTTAGCAGGATCTACCTTAATACCTTTCTGAGAGACTATGTGTCCAAGAACTATCTCATGCTCTACCATAAAGTGGCATTTTTCAAAATTCAAAACAAGGTTAGTTTCAATGCAACGATGTAAAACCCTAGACAAGTTATTCAAACATGAATCAAAAGACGTGCCATAAACTGAAAAATCATCCATAAATACCTCCATACAGTCCTCTAGCAACTCACCGAATATACTCACCATACATCTCTGAAAGGTACCGGGTGCGTTGCAGAGTCCGAAGGGCATACGTCTATAGGCAAATGTACCAAAGGGACAAGTGAAAGTGGTCTTCTCCTGGTCCTCTGGATCTATGCAAATCTAAAAATAGCCTGAAAATCCGTCCAAGAAACAGTAGTGTGACTTCCCTGCCAGTCTCTCCAGCATCTGATCAATGAATGGTAGAGGGAAGTGATCTTTCCTTGTGACCTTGTTGAGTTTCCTGTAATCAATGCAGACTCTCCAGGAATTCTTGACTCTGGTGGGTACTAATTCATTACTTTCATCTGCCACCACGGTCACTCCAGATTTCTTAGGCACCACATGAATAGGGCTAACCCACTGACTGTCAGAAATAGGGTAAATAATACCTGCCTGTAGAAGTCTAGTCACCTCTTTCTTTACAACATCCAATATAAGTGGGTTGAGCCTCCTTTGTGGTTGCCTCACAGGTTTGACATTTTCCTCTAAAAAGATCCTGTGCATGCAGATAGCTGGGCTGATACCTGGTATGTCTGATAGTGTCCACCCAATTGCCTTTTTGTAGTGCCTCAGGACTTGCAATAATTTTTCCTCTTGTTCTGACTCCAAATGTTGTGCAATAATAACAGGAAAAGTCTGCTCCTCTCCTAGGTATGCATACTTTAAGTGACCTGGTAATGGCTTCAATTCACTCTGGTCCTCTTCAGTAGAAATAAGTGGTCCCTGGGGCTTAGTGCAATCCCCTACACTCTGAATATCAGTAAAAATAGGTGATCCTTGGGGCTCTGTGCAATCCCCTACACCTAAAAAAATGTCACCAGCTGGAAGTGTGTCTGAAATGTCTTCTGAAAAATCCTCAGTATCAGCAGTCAGTACTCTCTCAGCCTCCTCTGAATCTGTAGCTCCTCCAGAAAAATCATCTAGAAATCCCTCAGTCTCCAACTCAGTCTGCGCCAGCTCCTCTAGAATGTCCATGCTCATGATAGAGTGGTCCTCTCTTGGATGCTTCATGGTATCAAAAAGGCTGAACTGTACCACCGTATCTCCTATCTCCATAGAAAGTGTCCCGGCATATACATCAATCTTCGTTCTGGCCGTCTTCAGAAAAGGCCTGCCTAAAATAAGTGGAGAACGGTGTGCCAAGCAATCTCCCTCCATATCTAAAATATAGAAATCAGCAGGAAATATCAGCTCCTTTACCTTCACCAAGACATCTTCAATTATACCTGCTGGGTGGGTCTGACTCCTATCTGCTAGCTGTATCACCACCCCAGTGGGCTGTAAAGGGCCTATGCCAAGCATCTGAAAAACTGACTTGGGCATCACATTTATTGAAGCTCCTAGATCTAACATGGCGTCGTGGAAAATGGTGCTCCCTATCTCACAAGAAACAGTGAATACCCCTGGATCTTCACACTTCTGAGGAATAGTGTGGATAAGTGCTGAGATGTTCTTCCCAAAGCTGACCAATTCATTTTCCTTGAGTCTCTTTTTATGTACACAAAGATCCTTCAAAAACTTAGCATATTTGGGAATCTGCTTGATCATGGTCAACAAAGGTACATTGATCTCCACCTTGCTAAACAATTCCACTAACTCATTGAATTCCTTGGCTTTCTCTTCCTCTACTTGCTTTTTGGCATGTGTTCTCTGCTGTGGAAAGGGTAAAGGAACCCTAAATTCATCAGTTTTGGCCGGAAATGAAGCTGCTGAATTCCGCTGTGCTGTCCCCTGCGTAGCAGCTGCTGTCCCATGTGTCTCGGCACTGTTTTCTTCTCTGATTTCCACCAAATTTGGAGGGTTGCTTGAGGATTGAGTTGGGAATGGGCTAGGGTTGGAATCAGCCGAATTTGAACTCATTTCAGTGTGGTTTTGGGCCGGAATTTGAGAAGCTGTCCGGCTGCCTGAAAATTCTGCTCTTGGACTCTTCGGTGATGTTGTAACCTTCCCACTTCTCAAAGTTATAGCACTCACATTCCCTTTGGGATTAGGAACGGTTTGGGAAGGGAGTTGGCTTGACCCTTGAGCTTGATTTTGGTTAATTCCACTAGCCAATTGCCCTATTGCCTCTCCATGTTTTGTTGCCAACCTTGTTGTTGTTGTTGCAAGCTTGTTGTTGTTGCATTATTTGTTGAAACATATCATCAACCCTTTGTTGGGGTACATTTCCTCCACTTGAGCTCCCATAACCTCCTTGGTTAGAATAGCTCCTTGATTGACCTTGAAAGTGTGAATTAGTTGGCTGAAATTGTGGAGCTTGTTGATTCGGTTGAAAACATGGTGGTTGGGGCTGACTAAAGAATTGATTAGAGGGCTGATATGCTGGGAAATTTTGCTGCGAGGTGTACCCTTGAAAACTCTGATTTGGAGCTTGAAAATTAGGTGGCGAGGGCTGAAAATTCTGCCCTTGAAACCCTTGATTGTAGGGCTGTGAAAACTGATTCATGGGCTGTGATGGTTGAAAATTCGATTGGTTTTGAGCTGGAAAAGCTGGGAATGAGTGAAAGCCCTGCTGCCCTTGGTAAGGTTGCTGAAATTGAGGTTCAAATGGTTGAAATTGTTGCTGAAAATGTTGAGAAGTAGGCTGAAATGAAGGCTGAAAACTTGAGTTTGATGGCTGAAATTGTTGCTGCGTGTTCTGAATTGGTTGGGTCTGCTGTAAGTTTGGTTGGGGCTGCTGTGATGACTGAGTTTGAGGCTCTTGTTGGCAGAACGCATTCCCATACCTCAGGTTAGGATGATTCCTCCAACCGGGGTTATAGGTAGAGGAATATGGATTGTTTCTTGCTGGAAATTGTCCTCTCACTAATGCAGCTATTGTCTCGTCCTGTTGGAGATTGGGGCATGAGTCTGAAGTGTGCTCTTGACTAGAACAAATGCCACACACACTTGTAATTTGAGTAGAGGGTGGAGGTACTGAAGGAGCAGAACTAAGTCTGTCCATTTTCAATTCCATTTGCTTGAAAGCTGAGGTGAGCTCCATCAATGCATTCTTAACCTCCTTGTTATCAGTAGGAACTACCTGAACTTCTCCCACTCCTCTGGTGGTCAAGGCTCTGCCTCCAAATTGTTGGGAATTCTCAGCCATATTAGAAATTAACTCCCTAGCTTGCATTGGTGACTTGTTCACTAGGGCCCCTCCAGATGCAGCATCAATCAGGACTCTCTCCATCTGCAGCAGTCCCTCATAAAAATATTGAATCAATAATTGCTCACTGATTCCATGCTGGGGGCAACTTGAACACATCTTATTAAATCTCTCCCAGTAATCATGCAGTGTTTCTCCCACCACCTGCTGAATCCCACAGATATTTTTTCTGATTATAGCTGTGCGGGAAGCTGGGAAATACTTCTCCAAAAATGCCTTCTTCATGGCTATCCAACTAGACACATGTCCTGTAGGCAAATAATAGAACCAGTCTTTGGCTGCTCCTGTCAATGTGAAGGGAAAAGCTCTCAGCTTGATGTCTTTTTCAGAAATGCCCTGAGGCTTCATAGTAGAGCACACCACATGGAATTCGTGCAAGTGTCTGTTTGGATCCTCCCCAGATAGACCCTGAAATTTTGGCAACAAATTAATAAGCCCAGATCTTAACTCAAAACTTTCTCCTAGCTCTGGATATGCTATGCTGGAGTACTGAAATGCAGCATCTGGTGCTGCGAGCTCCTTCATGGTTCTTTGGTGGTCTGCCATATCAATGCCTGAGTGAGTGCTGATAATCTGAATAGGAGGGATATCTGTAGTCTCAGAATGAAGTGCCTGGCTCCTCCTGACTCTGAAGGTCCTCTCAATCTCAGGATCGAAATCTTCTAATTCAGCACCTAGAGACCTGGTCATAAAATCAAACAAATCGCAGTAAAAGTAGATAAAAAGATAAATCAAATAAAATCAAATCCAAAGATATAGCAATAAGCACAGAAACAAATCAAAAATGATATGAAATAAGTGCGCAAGCTAAAATCAAACAAGTCAACTAACAGATTCCCCGGCAACGGCGCCAAAAATTTGACGGGCCCAAACTATGTGTCACAAAAGTAGGCCTCAAATTTAGATGTAAATGAATAGCTGAAAACCCTTTTACAAGCAGAATGTGTAAGAATGTAGCAAAGGGGCCACAGGTCGTATTTTCCTCAGGGATAGTTGTCGTGCTTGATTCAAACTTGTAGTTATGCGTCGTTTTTGGGGTTTCAAATAAATAATTTGGATTTTGGTTTGGGATACAATCGAAAGTGAAACTGCAATCGAGAAAGAAAATGAAGTAGAAATAAAGGAAAATGAGCAATGGAGCTAACAAGGAACTAAACCTATTACTCCACTTGACCGCAAGTAAGAAAGCTAACAATTGCAAGGAGAATTCAAGGAATCTAAAAGTGATATCAATAGAATGCAAGAAGCTATTTTCTGCCACAAAAACAAGTGAAAACTGATGTAAAAATATTTCCCCAAATAGCTTGGCACACAAACCGAATTTGTTGTGCCAAGCTCTGAATTTTTGTTCCTAAAACCACTTCTAACAATTTAGAATTGTAACTGATCGAATGGAATTTGGCAAGCAAACTATTAATGGAAAACTTGGTAGAAATGAATGAAGAACGCAGTCCTAAATCAGTCAAGCAAAACACAAACCGAAACTAAACTTAAATGTCCAGAAATTTCAGAAATACTAAGCTAAGCAAAATGGGATTCAGAGACAATTCTGGACAACTTAGATTACTGAATTCATACCTTAAGTATGTTCTCTAATTGCAGGGAATGAACTAAGCACTAACAATCTGAAAACAAACTAAAAGAGCACTAAAAACTGAACTAAAGTTCAGAACTAGGCAGAATTTATGTTTCGCAAGGGTTGACTAGGAAACACATTGAATTTTTGGCTTATCAAGCTAAACAATGATTCAGAATTGAAGCTAAGGTCTAAACAAACTTAAACTATCTAGATTAGCTCACTAAAAATGAAACAAGCATGAAAATTCAGAGACATGATGGAAAATTCAGAATTACTTGGCACGCTAACAACACAATTGGCACGCAACTAATAGAACTAAACTAAACTAAAATTTGAGCTATTCATTCACTAAACAAGTCCCTAAATTACTCTACTTGCAGAATTGAAGCTAAATTACAGCTAACAACTCAAGAATCGAAATTCACAGCAGCTGAACAAGAAATTTCAGAACAAAACAGTGCACAGAACTGAAATCTGCAGCTAAGAACTACAATTAACTAGCTAAACTAATCCTCAACTCCTTCCTCAGTTCAAGGACTTCTTGGGTGTCAGTCAAGAGCCGGCTTCGAACCCCTAGGCTCGGCAAATCAATGGAAATCCATTTCTGAAGTTGATTCTGCCGAAAATCTGCACTTGTTGGAACTTTGATCCGATTCACTTTTTCTCTGATGGATGAGCTGCGATGTTGATTTGGGGAGCTTCAGAGGCCACTTGAGAACCCCTACAAGTGGTTCTGAAACTTGGGAATGGATTGCGGAAGAGAAACCAATGATCGGACTGAGGAACTGCCGAAACCCTCAAGCACTCCCGGTTCCAGCGCAAATGGACAGAATTCTTCAAGAAATTGATCTCCAGAGACTCAGAACTCGATCTGGAATGGTAGATGAGGTGGTCACGCCTTCATGGAAACAAGAATTTTCGAAATTGATGAAGAACTGATGAAGAAACGCGAAGAACAGTGGAGGCTGGCTGAAGACGCGACCAGGGTAAGCTCTGTGGAAAATTTCCTTAAGTATTAACCAATGGACGGCTCAGATCGATTTGCTTCAATCCAACGGCTGATCTTGGTCTGATTTAAGCCAAACTTTGATGATGATGATCTGGGGTCAGGATCTGCCTCGTGGTAGCTCGGATCCTCCAGATTTGCAGCGGATGGTCCAGATCAAGCTAATCTTTGAATGGATGATCTAGAGCTTTCCAAGCTTGATCCAACGGTTGATCTTGCTCCGATTGGGATGAAATCTTCAGATCTTGATCAGGGTGCTTAATCAACCCTAGCCCTAGCTCGGATTGCTTCAGATTATCCCGGATGGCTCAGATCTAGCCGCTTTCGAATCGGATGGCCCAGATTTAATCGTGATCTTGATAATCTGATCCGGATCACTTCCGACTCGAGTTTGACCCAATATGCCCTAGATCCTTGAACTTTGATGCCTACAAAAATAGATCAAGAATTTAGTGGCCAAATTAATCCAAAAATTTACATATTTGCAATTAAGTCCAAAATAAAGGTAAGTTCTAAAACCTAGGGCAATTTCACAATTTTGACAAGAAAAACATAAATCAAACATGGATTTTAGTAGCTCAAATGATCAATAAAATGGAATCTATCAGTTGTCAAACAACAAAAAGGGGGAGATTGTTGATGCAGTCTTACCTTGATTGTTGTTTTGGTATTGACACCGATTTTAGATTAGGTTAATGAGATGAGTCTCGTTTAAGTCCTGGTCGGGGACTAGGCACGACTCCCGGTGAGTGAAGCCAGATGATTGAAACCCTGGTGAGTGAAGCCAGGTCCTAGCTTGGGAAGCTAGGTTGAATGAAATTCTGGTGAGTGAAGCCAGGTCCTAGCTTGGGAAGGTAAGTTGAAGGAAATCCTGGTGAGTGAAGCCAGGTCCTAGCTTGGGAAGCTAGGTTGACTGAAATCCTGGTGAGTGAAGCCAGGTCCTAGCTTGGGAAGCTAGGTTGACTGAAATCCTGATGAGTGAAGCTAGGTCCTAGCTTGGAAAGCTAGGTTGACTGAAACCTTGGTGAGTGAAGTCAGGTCCTAGCTTGGGAAGCTAGGTTGAATGAAGCCCCAGTGAGTGAAGCTGGGCACGGAGTCTTGGTCCGCGGGACTGAGCATGAATCAGAGAAGCCTAGGAAGTCTGTTCTCTTGACTTATAGTAAAGTTGGCCTTGCCTGGATCGGTCTGGTGACCGATCATGGAGTTGGCACGAACTCCCTGTCGTGGATCGGTCTGGTGACCTATCCAGAGAAGTCTGATAGGTCTGGTGACTGATCAGGGAGAGAACAGAAACATTGTTTGGCTTCTGTTCGGCTCCTGATCGGTCTGGTGACCGATCAGGGAGAGAATAGAAGCTTTTGGTTCAGCTTCTGTGTGGCTTCAGATCGTTCAGGTGACCGATCAGGGGGTGTGGGAGCAATAGCTGAACGTTCTGTGCTCAGCTATTGGATCGGTCTGGTGACCAACCCCCAGTACTTGATCAGTCAGGGTGATCTTGTTGGGACCGGGAGCATGCCGACGCGGACACGTATTGTAATTGTTACATAATTACATGCACCGGAAACAAAAGCATGAATAATTTCCTAAATTATTCTAACACATATCCTAAGCATGCAATGTGTTCACATAATCGTAATATAAAATTTCTGTAGAAAAGGAAATTACTCTACGAATTACCTTGCGTAACTTGGAAGAAGGGACAAGATCCAACCGTTAGCGTCCCTTGAAATATCCGCCTCTATTCGTATCCACGCCGAGTATCGTCGGGATGACTTCGCTAAGCCACGAGTTTCGTGTTCACGAGAACTACTAGATTCTCCGTGAACACGACGAAAACCGAGAGAGTAATCAAATCAAAAGACTCACAACCAAGGTTGGCCGAAGAGGAAGATCATCGCAGGGAAGAACTTCGTCGCCTTAATGCTTCTCCTTGTGCTCACAGAAAGAAGAAAGAAGGAAGGCCTATGGTCGGCCAAGAGAGAGGGAGAGAAGAAGAGGAGAGAGCCCAAGCAATTCTTGGATGGATCATCTTCCATGGCACCCCTTGGGTCCTTTATATAGGGAGAGGTTTCTTAATTCCCAAGCAAACCTCTCCTTGATTATGGAATAATTTCTCAATCAATCCAAAATCAAGGCTCTCATGATCAAGATTCTTCTTCTTGATTATGGAATAATTTCTCAATCAATCCATAATCAAGGCTCTCTTTCTTTTGGCATGATTATATAAAAATTTATAAAACAAACCAACCATTGGTTCATTATATAAAATTTTATAAAACAAACCAACCATTGGTTCATTATATGAAGTTTATTAAACAAACAAACTCATGGCTCATTATATAAAAATTTATATAAAATTTATATAACCTTTTATAAAATAAACCAACCTTTGGTCTATTTTATAAAACAAACCAAAATAGCCTTATCCTCTTATGGTGGTGGCCGACCATGACAAGAAGAGAGGAGGCCCCCTTCCTTGGCCGGCCCATCTAACCCCAATTGGATCAAATCCCTTAATGAATTAAACTTATTTAATTCACCCATTAAGTCTTTAAAAGACTTAGCCATTCTATGCTTCCGATGCGTCTGAAATAAATTCAGTTTTGACTATTGTTTGGACTTACCAAAAATAGTCTATCTCGATTGGAGAATCCAATTCTCAACTCGTTTTAAATCCTTCGAATTACTCGTTATGCATGTGACCAAATAGGCTTTCAATTTATGTTGGTCGTCCATAATTAACTAATTAATTATAGAACGATCATGAGTGGCACCTAGTAGTACATCATGATCCCCAATTAATTGAAAGATCAATGGTTGACCTCAGAAATGATTCTGAAACCCTTTAGCAGCTATAATGAATCGTGCCCCATTCTTTTCACCATCTTATACCCACTTGGTTCAGGATATGGTTTATGTGTGTCAGTCTCCACTAGGCAGACTACGTCACACCTAGCCCAAGTAACGTTTCCTCGTCCTATGGATTCTAATTACTCTCATGTATTTAAGAGATTCATACTCTGAACATGTCATGCTCTGGCCAGAGGCTTCTAGTAACAATCCAACGATAGACCTCGGGTATACATCTCCTCGCAAGGAGTGGTGAATCCTTTGTAGGCTGTTCAAACATCTTCGGGCACTTCAGCTTATACCCAATCATCCTGGGTCCGCATCTCCTTGGAGATGCTTGCTTAAGATGTCAAAGTATAAGTCTCCATGACCAAGATGACTTGAACACCGCAAGTCAAAGGAACATCGCACTTAAGCTGCAGTAAGAACTTCACTGACATATCTATATGTAGACTACCATATGAAGTTTTACAGTCAGTCACTCCAATGAACTAGTTCCCTTAACTAGCATTCATGTTTATCTCCGGACATCTGAATGTCTTCAGCCAGTGAGAATCAGCTGATTAGAGAATAACTCATGCTAGTCTCAACAGAATTGATAGTGTACGTATTTATCAATTCATCGACTAGGGACAATTTCAATACTTCACAATTGTACATGTAGAGATAATCACTAGTTGTGAATTCATCACAAATTCTCTCATGCTGTGAATTGTATTACGGACATTCAGTAAATGAGCTTAAGATCTTAATCAAATAATCATGTATACTCAAATAGTGAATATTCATTTATTAAAATAAATGATTACAATTATAAGGCGATTGCCTTAGGACACTTCTCTCATATCACTAACAAACTCCCACTTGGCCTAATGCCAATCGCTACGATACCCAATACCACAGGCTCTAACATGACCCTCAAACTTACTTTGAGGCAAGGCCTTAGTTAAAGGATCCGCTAAATTCCTTTCAGTGGGAATTTTCTCAATTTGTATATTATTCCTACTTATAATCTCTCTGATCAGATGATAGCAGCGAAGCACATGTTTGGATCGCTGATGAGACCTTGGTTCCTTTGCTTGTGCAATAGCTCCATTGTTGTCGCAGTAAACCGGTATTGCTTCATCAATGGTTGGGACCACTCCAAGTTCTGAGACAAACTTCTTGATCCAGACTGCTTCCTTTGCTGCTTCCGAAGCTGCAATATATTCCGCTTCCGTGGTAGAATCCGCTATGGTGTCTTGCTTGGAACTTTTCCAGCTTACTGTGCCTCCATTCAAAATAAATACGTATCCAGACTGAGATTTGGAGTCATCCTTATCTGTCTGGAAACTGGCATCTGTATATCCACGTATTATCATATCACCTTCTCCATATATTAGGAACACATCCTTAGTTTCTTCTTAGTACNTATCAAACAAGTCAACTAACAGACTCCCCGGCAACGGCGCCAAAAATTTGACGGGCCCAAACTATGTGTCACAAAAGTAGGCCTCAAATTTAGAATTTATAAATTAAATGCTGAAACCCTTTTACAATCAAAATGTATAAAAATGTAGCAAAGGGGCCACAGGTCGTATTTTTCTCGGGGATAGTTGTCCAGTTCGATTCAAACTTGTAGTTATGCGTCATTTTTGGGGTTTCAAATAAATAATTTGGATTTTGGTTTGGGATACAATCGAAAGTGAAACTGCAATATAGAAAGAAAATGAAGTAGAAATAAAGGAAAATGAGCAATGGAGCTAACAAGGAACTAAACCTATTACTCCACTTAGCCGCAAGTAAGAAAGCTAACAATTGCAAGGAGAATTCAAGGAATCTAAAAGTGATATCAATAGAATGCAAGAAGCTATTTTCTGCCACAAAAACAAGTGAAAACTGATGTAAAAATATTTCCCCAAATAGCTTGGCACACAAGCCGAATTTGTTGTGCCAAGCTCTGAATTTTTGTTCCTAAAACCACTTCTAACAATTTAGAATTGTAACTGATCGAATGGAATTTGGCAAGCAAACTATTAATGGAAAACTTGGTAGAAATGAATGAAGAACGCAGTCCTAAATCAGTCAAGCAAAACACAAACCGAAACTAAACTTAAATGTCCAGAAATTTCAGAAATACTAAGCTAAGCAAAATGGGATTCAGAGACAATTCTGGACAACTTAGATTACTGAATTCATACCTTAAATATGTTCTCTAATTGCAGGGAATGAACTAAGCGCTAACAATCTGAAAACAAACTAAAAGAGCACTAAAAACTGAACTAAAGTTCAGAACTAGGCAGAATTTCTGTTTCGCAAGGGTTGACTAGGAAACACATTGAATTTTTGGCTTATCAAGCTAAACAATGATTCAGAATTGAAGCTAAGGTCTAAACAAACTTAAACTATCTAGATTAGCTCACTAAAATGAAACAAGCATGAAAATTCAGAGACATGATGGAAAATTCAGAATTACTTGGCACGCTAACAACACAATTGGCACGCAACTAATAGAACTAAACTAAACTGAAATTTGAGCTATTCATTCACTAAACAAGTCCCTAAATTACTCTACTTGCAGAATTGAAGCTAAATTACAGCTAACAACTCAAGAATCGAAATTCACAGCAGCTGAACAAGAAATTTCAGAACAAAACAGTGCACAGAACTGAAATCTACAGCTAAGAACTACAATTAACTAGCTAAACTAATCCTCAACTCCTTCCTCAGTTCAAGGACTTCTTGGTTGTCAGTCAAGAGCCGGCTTCGAACCCCTAGGCTCGGCAAATCAATGGAAATCCATTTCTGAAGTTGATTCTGCCGAAAATCTGCACTTGTTGGAACTTTGATCCGATTCACTTTTTCTCTGATGGATGAGCTGCGATGTTGATTTGGGGAGCTTCAGAGGCCACTTGAGAACCCCTACAAGTGGTTCTGAAACTTGGGAATGGATTGCGGAAGAGAAACCAATGATCGGACTGAGGAACTGCCGAAACCCTCAAGCACTCCCTGTTCCAGCGCAAATGGACAGAATTCTTCAAGAAATTGATCTCCAGAGACTCAGAACTCGATCTGGAATGGTAGATGAGGTGGTCACGCCTTCATGGAAACAAGAATTTTCGAAATTGATGAAGAACTGATGAAGAAACGCGAAGAACAGTGGAGGCTGGCTGAAGACGCGACGAGGGTAAGCTCTGTGGAAAATTTCCTTAAGTATTAACCAATGGACGGCTGTGATTGATTTGCTTCAATCCAACGGCTGATCTTAGTCCGATTTGAGCCAAACTTTGATGATGAAGATCTGGGGTCAGGATCTGCCTCGTGGTAGCTCGGATCCTCTAGATTTGCAACGGATGGTCCAGATCTAGCTAATCTTTGAATGGATGATCTAGAGCCCTCCAAGCTTGATCCAACGGTTGATCTTGCTCTGATTGGGATGAAATCTTCAGATCTTGATCAGGGTGCTTGATCAACCCTAGCTTTAGCTTGGATTGCTTCAGATCATCCCGGATGGCTCCGATCTAGCCGCTTTCGAATCGAACGGCCCAGATTTAATCGTAATCTTGGTAATCTGATCTGGGTCAATTCCGACTCGAGTTTGACCCAATATGCCCTAGATCCTTGAACTTTGATGCCTACAAAAATAGATCAAGAATTTAGTGGCCAAATTAATCCAAAAATTTGCATATTTGCAATTAAGTCCAAAATAAAGGTAAGTTCTAAAACCTAGGGCAATTTCACAATTTTGACAAGAAAAACATAGATCAAACATGGATTTTAGTAGCTCAAATGATCAATAAAAATGGAATCTATCATGATGGCATATGAAGGCAGCAATATATGACATATTTGGAAATATAATTTTGCATGTACTTTACTAGTGTCCCCTGTTTAAGTGTTTATGGATGAACAAATACTATTGTAATATAGTTTTAACTTCTAATAAGATTCATCAATTCATGTCCAGATTTCTTGAATCCAATGATTTTAAACTTGAATTTTTCTTTGAAACTAATCTTTTTTTTTTCAAGAATACCCTACTGAGTTGCTGACAAAAACATATTACATGCTCAACCTAGTTGATCTAATCTTGAAGAAAGTAGTTAGCTAAGTTGTTAGTTTCATATATTTATATAAATACATGCTTTATTATATACCGGTTGGACCCCCGGTTAAATCAGTTGAACCTCTGAACCCTTGCTCCGACTGGTTCAATGCCCAGTCCGGTTCTCAGAACCTGGGGAAAAAAGGAAATAATATAATTAGGGTATTTTGTATTTTAGCCCCTGAAGTTCGGGGTATTAGAACCTCGCCCAAAACTTTAGGTTTAAACCCTTTTTTTGTGCACCTCAATCTTTCAAGTTTGGGCTAATCTGCACCCTGCCCTCAGTTTAGGGGTTTTATGTGTTTTAATCCCCAAAACGTCTCGGAACCCTAATGAGAAATTACTGAATTTTTTTTTTGAAATATCCTACATTGGGTTTTATTTTCCAATATTTATTACTTGTGCTAACTCTATTTTGTAGGATATATTATGTTTCTATACTAGCACTATTTTGCAGGGTCTAAATTATAAAACTTAACCTCAGATGAATGGTGCCTGAGGCACCTTAGTTGTGACTAGAGATGCCCTGAGTGTTTGAAGGGAATTTTAGCATTGAAGGTGCCTCATCTTGGAGCCAAGACGTCTCAGTTGGGAACTGAGGCACCTCATGTTGGATTGAGGGCGTTCTCTAGTGAGTAAGCTATGTGATGTTCATATTCGATCAACTTCGAACTGAAGTGCCTTAGTTGGGAACTGAAGCACCCTTAGCGGCTTTTATAAGGCTTGTTCGAGGAGGCCAATGACATCAACTTCTACACTTGATTTCTGATCAATCTGCTACTCCATCTTCGCATTGCTGCCCTGTTATAACTCGTCTACGACCGACCACTACCGAAAGACCAACTCCAATACGTGAACACAATCGAGACCTCCTCACCTATGTTGGGTAACAAAAATTATTAATTGTACTTAATTCATATTCTTGTGCAAGGATAGTGTAGAGTGGTACACTAGTCCTATCTATTATATTCAACTACTCTACCGAGAGTTTACTGGTAGAGAGGTTAGTGGCTTGCCCGTCGAAAGGTCCAATGGACCTGAGCCTTGGTAGGAGTCGTCGAAGGATCCAAACCAAGTAAAATTGCATGCGACTTTTTACTTGTGTTTTCCATTAGTAATTTTTGCTACACACTCTATTTTGAAAATATAAAAAAGATTCATTTTTTAAATACACGTGATTCATCCCCCTTTCTCACTCACATGAAACGATCCAACAAGTTGTATCTGAGCTTCGTACAATCTGAATCAGTGCAATTACTATAAGAGCAGGGGGATTCTTTTATTTATTTCACAGATTTCAATTTTTCACACAAGTCTAATATTAGTACAATCACCTCTTTTTAGATAGGTTTTTCATTGTTTGGTTTTTACTCAAAGTTGATACAACACCACTCGAGTTGCTCTTTTAGTTCTTTTTCTTCCACACTGCTAATCCAAGACCTAGTCTTGGGATTCTTTCTTTTTCTTCCTTGTACAAGATTGCTAAATGGCCCAAGCAGAAGGCTACAACATAGTTCACCCTCCAATGTTCAACTAAGAAGACTTCCCTTACTAGAAGAGAAGGATGGAGATATATCTCAAGACTGACATTGATTAGGTTACATAGCTCCAATGGATGAAAGATGCAACCTTCCACTAAAACCAGACAAGTGGAACACGAAGATGAATAAAATAGCCCAAGTGGAGTTCAAGGCTAGGAACACCCTTCAGTGCGAGTTGGCCAAGAAAGAACTGAACCAGGTCTGACCAATCGAAAATGCAAAAGAGCTTTGGGACAAATTAATTAAACTACACCAAGGAACCTACGATGTGAAGGTAGCTAAGCAAGACTTTCTTTTGAATAAGTTAGTTAATGTGAAAATATAAGACAGAGAATCGACAAGTCAACTGCATGCACAAATCAAGGATATTATGAATGGGCTGCAACTGATCGATCATCAACTAGAGAATCGAGATGTGATTAGGTACTCACTTCATGCTTTTCCTCAAAATGCACTATGAGTATCTATAGTAGATGCCTATAAAATTTAGAAGAATTTATCTAAATTGAAACTAGATGAATTATTTTGTGAATCAGAGCTGCATGAACAAACTAATACTAAACCGACCAAGAATGGTGTAACATACTTTGTAGATTCCACAAAGAAGCCCAAGTCAAGGAGCAAAACCTAGTTGGAGTCAGAAAGTGAGTCTGACTCAGAGTCAGATGAAGAAGAATAACAAGTGAACTTGACAAAGAAGATGTTCACCAGAAAGAAGAGCAGCATCACCAAGAAGGATCTGCAGAAGGTAATGAATCGCACGTCCAATGACCCCAAAAGTAATATCTCATGATTTGGATGCAACAAAAAGGAGCACTTCAAGTACAAGTACCTAACCCGGATGGAGAACCAACCTAAGAAGACGAAGAAGAAGAAGCCTCTCCAAGCAACTTGGGATGAGTCCTCCTCAGAGGATTCAGACACAAAAAATATGAAGTAAGCTAGCTACCTCGCGTTAATGCAACCAGACCCAAGTCAGAAGAGGATCAAGATGAAGAGTCTGAATACGAGTTGAGACACGAGTCCCCACTCATTTCTTAAGGTTCCAACGAGGTACAAAATTTACTAAATGCTAAGTTCTTCAAAATTTTAGCATGCTTAGATAAAATAATTATCTACATTTGAAAATAAAGTTGATATGCTCCATAAAAAAAATCAAGACCTTAAGGACCAAATTAATACCAATACCCTAATTGAACAAAATCAAAAGGATAAGTTAATTCAAGTTGAAAAACTTGAAAAAGAGAACTCTACTTTCAAAAGTAATGTTCAAAAACTTAAGGCTCTACTAGAAACATTTACATCCAAATCCAAAAATTTGACCTAATCCTTGGATATCAAAGAGTAGTTTATAACAAAATCGGAATCAAATTCAAACCCAAATCAACCAATAAAACTTTTATTTCACTTGTTAACCAAAGAAGAAATCAAAAGAAATCATGAGTTCCGAAAGCTTATCTAACAAAGCAAGTAGGACAAAGTCAATATTATATACCTAAAAAAGGAAATTCATTATATAAACCCAAATCATAGAACATATGATTCAGGAGTAGGTACCAAAATAATTGGCACCTCAAAAGTATGTTGATGCAGGGAGCACCACTGTCGAACCTATGTTTTGAAGTTAGCAAAGGTTCAAGTTAAGTCTTGTTATTATCTGATAAATCTAACAAGTATGTAAGAAGATTACCTCTGTGTAGTCCTAGTTATGGTTAGCCAAAAGTCTTGGCAGATCATAGAAATCAGCCAGGAAGCCCAGATGGGTTGACATCTGGTAGGAAGTCTCAGTAGGTTTGGAAGACCCGATACCGAGCAAGTGTAAGCCCTAGCAGGCTGATCCGATGCCAAGCAGTGAAGTCCAAACAAGTTTGGGAGACCCGATGTTTGGCAGGTGAGTGAGGTAAGCTCCTGGAGGAGAGTGTTATGAGGTCATGTCTCGATGGGACAACCTTAGGTGCTAATTTAACTAGAGAAACCTACGGAGATTTTTAAGTTGAAATCAGGACAGGTTTCACTGTTGATTACTCATACATATTATATTTTTGCTAATTCTATTTTGTAGGGTTAATGCTTTACATGTTATATGTGTTGTACTAACATTTTCATACAGATCATTCAAGTACAGTTAATCGAGGTATTAGTCGATTGATCATCAGGATTAGTCGACTAATCCAACACTGCTAAGAAGCAAATACAACTTATCCATCGATTGATCATCAGGATCAGTCGACGGAACCATATTTGGTATGCACAAATTTGAAGAAGGAAGCTTTATCCGTCGATTAATCAGAAGGATAGTTTGACGGATAACATTTATTATAGTACCAACAGAGTGGAGCAAAGAAGGAATGACGCAGAGTTTGGTCGACCAAACTAGAGGTTCCATCGACCGAAAGAATTCCTCGACTGAATGGTTCTTCAGTCGATCGAACCATGCCTATATAAGGAGCTCGAGACTAGTGCACTGATCATATCTTCCACTCGCTCTAAACTCACTTCTGCGTCAACGAACTGCACAAAGTCTATTGCTACGATGTTGGTAAGATCTTCGACACTACGCACTCAGAGTCTACTCTACGTGTCGGTATATTTATTTTTTATACTTGTACTTGCATCTTAAAAGGGTGTTAGTAGGTTGTTATTAATCTTCCTTACATCTTGTACAATATTGCTTTCTCCAAAAGTTTGTTAGAGAAAAAATTATAGTGGATTGCTCAACGAAAGTAGTTGAGGACTACAAGCCTTGGAGTAGGAGTCGCCAAAGGCTCTGAATCAAGTAAAAGAAAAGAGTCTTATATTTTTCACTATTTTGCTTTACTCTATTTTGCTCTACTTTGTTTTATTTTAAAAATGAAAAGAAAGATTTATGATGATCGAGATTCACCCCCTCTCGGTTTCCATCGATCCTACACAGTAAATCTTTACCCGTAAGAGTACCTAGGGCTAGATAAATCAGGGCTTAATCTTAACTTGATAAATATTAAGGACTAATACTAAGTCTTCTAAGTACAACCTAATTGGAAAGTTCTGTCTGAGTCACATGATTACTCTAATGATGTCCAGGTGACTCATTATAGTCTGGGAACATATCCAAGGAAGCTCGCTTGAGGATCCAAAACTATACTTAATCCAAGTCAACCGAAGAAAACCCCTTCAATAATAAACTAACTCATCTCACAAAACTATGGATTTATTTTGGTTGAAAATCTAGACCGGGTGAGATGAATCTGGATAACTTAATTTGAAATTATTGATTCTGTCCTTAACTTTACCATAATTCAATTAAAATTAAACCTTAATTCAATTTTAACTCTAATAAAAATTTAATCTTAATTCAAGTGTAACCATAATCAAAATTTAACCCTAATTTTGTTAGGACCGGTAGGGGAGCTAGAGGGGGTGGGGGTGGGTAATTAACTCCGATCTTTGCTCGATAAAGATTTGTTGCGGCGGAAGACTTGAGTAATGCTAACACCTTGATTTACTTGGTATCCACCTCCTTGAGGTGACTAATCCAAGAATCCGCTCTCCTCACTCTCTCAAACACTATGAAAGACTCCTTCGTGGAGGTGGAAAAACCTCATATAAGCTCTTAAGAAGATACAACAAGAATACAAGCAAATATAATAGAAAATCTTACAAGATTTACAACAATAAACTCACTTTGTTTTACTTGCTTTCTTCTAGCTTGGGATTGCTCTAGAACCTTGGAAATGCAGAAGCACTATGCTCCAAGACTTCTCTTGAAATGACGATGAAGGAGGAGAAGAGCGTGCGAAGAATGCTGAAGATCTGCACTTCAAACCTGCGTGAAAACCTTATATACCTGTGACCTAGGGTTCCCTTAATCGATCACCCAATCGATTACCATGTTAGAATTAGTCATTCAACGACTATTTTTTGAAGCTTAATCGATTTGCCAATCAATTAAGAAGATCTTAATTGATTCATGAATCGTTTCAGCACGTTTCTATGCTCTCGCGCAATACTGCCATAATCGATTGCCTAATCGATTACGGTCTCCCTTAATCGATTGACCAATCAATTATGGCCACCCTTAATCGATTGCCTAAACGATTAAGAGGAGGTTGAATAAATTACCTAATCAATTCAGCCTGTTTCTGTTCTCATGACACAACTCTCTCAATCGATTACCCAATTGTTTTACTCCTTCCTTAATCGATCACCTAATCAATTAAGAAGGCTTCTGTTCGCAAGACACCAATGCCAATCGGTTACTCAATCGATTGACCCCAACCCTAACTTGTGTGCACAAGTCTAGGGTTCCCTTGCCTAACCCCGGTCAACCGTGATTTGTTAGGACTTCCTCACCAAGTGTCCGATCAAACCTTTGACTGACTTAGATTTTCCCTTGCCTAGTTCCCAACTAAGACTTAACCTAGTTCCCAACCAGGTTTGCTTAACCCTCGAGTTAGGTCTAGTCTCTCGGTAGACTTTCACCTTGCCAACGTACGATCTCCCTGAATCACCTGGATTTCACCTAGTCCCACTAGATGTGCCTAGTCCCACTAGGACTTTTCTCGTGCCAGCATGCGATCTCGCCGATCCACCTGGACTTCATCTAGTCTCACTAGGTGTGCCTAGTCCCACTTGGACTTTTCTCGTGCCAATGTGCGATCTCCCTGATCCATCTGGACTTCATTTAGTCTCACTAGGTGTGCCTAGTCCCACTAGGACTTTTCTCGTGCTAGCGTGTGATCTCCCCGATCCACCTGGACTTCACCTAGTCCCACTAGGTGTGCTTAGTCTCACTAGCTAGGACTTTTTCCGTGCCAGCATACGATCTCCATGATCCACTTGGACTTCACCTAGTCCTACTAGGTGTGCCTAGTCCCACTAGGACTTTTTTCATACTAGTGTATGATCTCCCCGATCCACCTGGACTTTACCTAATCCCACTAGGTGTGCCTAGAGCCACTAGATCTTTCCCAGTCAAGTCTCCAGTCAACCTTGACTCACTTGACTCACATGATATTCAAATATCATTATTAAACATTGAAACTTAAGCTTATCAAGCTTACCATGTAACACCCAATAATTTTCTGGTATTATTAGGTATTTTTCGGAATTTTATGGCATTTTTTCGGATTAAAAATAAAAAGAAAAAAAGGGGTCGGGTGGGATTTGATCCCGCGACCACAAGGGAAGCAAAGCCTTAAGGGCATCCAAGTAACCAGCTGGGCTAGGGTATCAAGCACAAAAAAGGATGAAACGAAATAATATTATAGTTGATTTAACCCGATTCATGAAGAGGTATTTAAACTTCCACTTAAGTTGTGTTAAGACCCCTTTTAGGGTTTCGGGAAGCCGCGCGAGCAGAGGGAGGAGGTTGCGAAAACAGGGAGAAAGGGGGAGTTTTCTTCCTCCTTCTTCTTCCTCATGAAGTAGAAAACCTAGGGCTTCTTCCCTAGGGCCAAGGGTGAAGTTTTCTTGCAAAGGAAGAGGAAAAGAATCCTACGCTAGGAATTTCGAGATACTTAGTGAGTTTTCTTCAAGAAAAGGGTAAGTAGATCACTCACCTGCAATAGGAGTAGTTTTCGTATGTAAGATCTTGTTGTAGAACCATGTTTTATGATGCATGCGTTAAGATTATGGTTAGCGTGTGTTTTAAGTTCTTAAAGATGCATGTTTTTCATGATAGAAATTTAATTCGGTTTAGATTTGGTGTATGTAAGCTAAGCATGATAAGATTTAATTGGTGAAGAGTCCCAAAAATGAGGTTGGGATTAAAGGCACGCAAGGTGCTCGATGAAAGTCCCAAGTAAGAAAGGTGAAGGGTTTTAAGTGCAAAGTTTATGCAAAAGTAAGATAGTTGATAAGTATAAGTACTGTAAGTAAGAAAGTATTTTATTTTCAGAAAGTGACATGTACCGGGCAAATGGAAGGCCCACCGAAAGATAAAAAGAAGCTCTAATAGGGTGTGGTGGCTAGCTACCCCACAACCTATTAGAGAAGCGCGCAATTGGTACATTGATACCATGGTACAATGTCAAGGCCTAAAGAAAGTTGAATATTATTTTCAAGTATATAAGTATTTACAAGTGTTTTAGCTTTGAGTACATGTCTTTATTTCAATAAGTTCACATTGATACTTTGCAAGCATGATAAAGGGTAAGAGTAAAGAGGTTAGTGTTTTAATGTATGAGCATGTTAAGTTTGCAAATGTTTTATGCAAGTAATGTTTTCAACATGATTGAGCATGATAAGTATATGTAAGTTTTCCCATGTGCATGTATTTTGGAAGTAAGCATTCTTTGAAAAGAGCATGTTTATCCCTTATCGTTTGGATTTGTGAGTTAGGATTTACTTACTAAGCAATTTGCTTATTAGTTGCATTTTCCTTCTATTGCAGATAAAGGTAAAGAAAAAGCATAAGTTAAGAAGGCGAAGGGACTTGCTTTGATGTTCAGTGGCGGCGGAACCGTGGAAGAGATCTTTGGGCTAAGTCTTGTAGAACATGTGTTTTGCTGTTTTGAAGTGCTAGAAGGAATGACTTTGTTTAAACTACGCATAGAGGTTAAGTTTGGTACAAACTCTAGAGTGTTTTGCTTACATTTTGATAGTTTTGTTAAATCTCGCAAGGATTCTAATTTCAAGTTATTGAATTCGTTTTGAGTTGCTAAAATGTTCATAAAACTAGTATAGAGTATAGAAATGGAGTTGTGTCTTTGTATATCTTGGAAGTATATGTTTTGTGGATCGTTGGAGATGGTTTTCAGGTCTGAAATGCAAGTTTTCAGGCGTGCCAGTCGACTGGTTCAGAACCAGTCGACTGCGATATCGAACAGAACTTTCTGTTCGATGCACCAGTCGACTGCCAAAAGGCCAGTCGACTGGTGCCGCGCCAGAAACTTGCTGTGCCGATACCAGTCGACTGGCTATATAGCAGTCGACTGGTACAATTGAAAAGAAGTGGTATA
>JAGFNQ010000187.1:925102-1013184 GCA_024364735.1 Boesenbergia rotunda
CGTAAGCATGGCATATCATTCATAACATAGCATATCATTCATAAGCATAGCATATCATGTATAACCATGGCATATCATTCATAAACATGGCATATCATTCGTAAGCATGACATATCATTCATAAACATAAATCACATCTTACCCTAGGCCATTGGGACCCTTACTTGGAATAAATCTTAACTCTTATCCTATTAACCCTTATTGGCCGAAACTTATGAAGTCCCATGGCCATGTGAAAATTCACACAATCACCATCCATCATCCTTATATCATGGCAACACATAAACATAAGTTGAAGTCAAAGACTCAACCCTAACCCTTGGGTCCTTGGGGTTGGCCGAACCATATGAGGCCTATAGGGTGTTCCAAAAATTCCCAAAATTTATACTTAACTTCTAAACATCATCAGCGAATATTAAATAACATTATCATGATTTTTAACATATTTATAGACATTTAAATCATGGTGGCCGAAACCCATAAACATAGGGACCTTGGTTTTGTCCCTTCCATATTGGCCGAAACCCTAGAGTGTCCTAGGGTACTCCAAAAATTCCCAAAAATTTCACTTAACTTCTAAACATCATAAGGGAACACTAAATAACATTATAATGATTTTTAACATATTTTTAGACCTTTAAAACATGCTGGCCGAAACCCTCGAACTTAAAGTTCTGGGTTTTGCTTCCTTCATGTTGGCCGAAACTCTAGGGTTTCCTAGAGTACTTCAAAAATTCCTAAAAATTTTACTTAACTTCTAAACATCATAAGGGAACACTAAATAACATTATCATGATTTTTAACGTATTTCTAGACCTTTAAAACATGCTGGCCGAAACCCTTGAACTTAAAGTTCTGGGTTTTGCTTCCTTCATGTTGGCCGAAACTCTAGGGTGTCCTAGAGTACTCCAAAAATCCCCAAAAATTGTACTTAACTTCTAAACATCATAGGGGAACATCAAATAATATTATCATAATTTTTAACATATTTCTAGACATTTAAAACATGCTGGCCGAAACCCTTGAACTTAAAGTTCTTGGTTTTGCTTCCTTCATGTTGGCCGAAACTCTAGGGTGTCCTAGAGTACTCCAAAAATCCCCAAAAATTGCACTTAACTTCTAAACATCATAGGAGAACATCAAATAATATTATCATGATTTTTAGCATAATTATGGACCCTTAAAACATGCTGGCCGAAACCTTTGAACATAGGAACCTTGATTTTGTTTCCCTTCAACATTAAATCCGAAACTAACCCATATATCATGCCAAAAATCATGGAAATCATTGGTAACTATTATACCACAGGTGAGGGAGTCTTATCTTAGATTTCTTGATTTTTTAGACCTTGGATGGAAAGAAGGAAGAAGACTTGACCACACCTAGCCCTTGGAAACTTGAGAAGACCTTAGATCTTGGAGGATGAGACTTTTTGTGAAGTTTTCTCAAGGGAGAAGTCCTCCTTGAGTGCTCGGCAAGAATGGAGAAGGAAGAGAGAAGCAAATGCAATTGATGGCATGAAGAATGAAACTCCCAAACCCCCTTATTAATTAACCATTAAAGTGGTGAATGAAGAGTTTTCCATGACCCTTCATCTTCTTCTACCATTTAACCACCATTCACTTCCTTTCCTCACAAGAATTCCTTGCTAGGTGAGTTGGTTAAGGCTTACATGGTTGTACAAGAGGTCCAAGGTTCAATCCTTGGCTCATGCACATTTATTTTTATTTTTATTTTTATTTCATTTATTTTATTATTTTATAATTCCGAAAATTCCCCTAAAATCATCCATAATTATGCCAATATTCCTAAATAAAATTCTTTTATATTTATATTAATTTTACCTAATTTATATTAATTTTACCTAATTAATACCTATTTTTGGAGCCCATTTAAAGCTCATTAGCACCTAGTTTTTCTCAATTTAAATGAGAAAACATGGATTTCTAGGCCCAATTTTACATAATTATTTCTGGGCCCCTCGGAAAATTATCTAGACATGCTCAATATTTTAAGAAAATATTAAGAGAATTTTCTGGGTCGTTACAGACACAAAATTAGAAACCATTGAAATATTTCAATATTTCACTCAATTTTGTATCTAATTCATCAATGACGAGTTCTATCAACAGATAGTTTTCACCAAGGTTTTCCAAAATAGTTTTGAAATAATTTTCAAAAATACTTTCTAATCACGTTCTTTGGGCTAAATGCACATGACTTGTACATTAGCTTTCCCAATGATTGGAGTTCATTTAAATTAATATTTTGTTAAACCTAAAACTCAATAAGATGCACATTAATCAACACCTTGAGTTTTATTCATCAACCTAACATCTCACTTGTTTCTAATATGTCTCAAAACACACACAAGTCAACTTATGGTCTTGGTGAGATGTGTAAATTGGTTCTTCCTAAATTAGGATTCATGCATCTCTATCTAGACATTATAAACTTTGATCATCCACCTAGGATGTCAATTAATGTCAATATCCTTAATTTCAATATAAATTGAGTCATGCATGATAATAACTATGACATGTATCACATGAACATTTTCAAGAGAAAAATATTTATTATAACTAAATGATGTATGTATGACATGACACATGATATTTTCATAATAAAATATGAATAATGAACTATGATGTCATAACATATGATAGGGCATATAAATCATGGAATAATAGCATAAATGAAAATACCTAGATTTCCTATCTAAGTATCAATAACTCATCGTTAAGCCATTGATAATTCTAATTTTGCTCCTAATTTTCCAAGATAATGTCAAAACTCTCCCAACTTGACATATCTTTGGATTCTAACCTAGTTGTGTCAACTTTATTTAGTTCAATCTTCCAAAAATATAGTTTGGCATAATTTTACTCTTCCAAGAGTAAGCAAATGACTTATTCATTTTCAAGAGTAGTAAGTCCTTGAAAATGCCCCAAAGTACCAACTTCATCAAGGTTGGGTTAACTACCCTTCCAATTTGAGTTGACACTCCCTAGACCAATCTATGGTGTGGCAAACACATTTTTAGGAACCCAAAACCTATTGGTACTACTTGAATGCTCTAGGTATTTACTAGGGATAACTTCCCTTGATACCTTCCTAATGACATTTTTAGGCTTCTCCGAAGCCTTAGTCATGTTGATCTTATCTTGGTCAACTCCAGGAATGACTTCCCTTGTGACCTTGACTTAACTCCTAGACCTAGATTGAGTTCCATACCTATATGGAACTCTATAGTAAGATGAACCATTATTCTTGGCTTTAGATTTGTATCCCAAACCTTTCTTTCCCCTAGAGGGTCCTTGATTTCCTAAATCTAGGTTAATCCTTAGATACCTTAAGAAGATTTTCTATTCTTTTGAGAGATTTTTCTAATTTCTCAAGTTTTGACCTCAAAACTTGATTTTCAATCATTACTTCATCAAGGCTTAGTTTTCTAGTATAGCCTTGGCAATTTTCCTTCTTGGCTTTGGATTTGTTAGTGTTGGGATCTTTCCGTTTAGCTAGAGGGGGGGTGAATAGATACTTTCCGATTTTTCTTCCTACAAGTTGTTAGTGCGCAAGCGGAATAACAAAAACTAAAACTAACAACAAGAAAGACACACCGATTTACGTGGTTCGGAGATAAAACTCCTACTCCACGGTTGTCCGTAAGGTGGACGATCCCGATCCTTCGGTGGATGATTCCCCGAAACGCCTCCGGCTAGCTCTTGTTGCTCCTTGTGGGTGAAGGAACCTCGCCATAATCCTTGGACAATCTCTGAGCACTTGTAGGCTACTAACAGGCTTTGACCAAGCTAGTTTCGCCAAGAACTTTCAACCAAAACCGAGCCCCTTTAAATAGTGCTTAAGGCTGCAAAGATCGTTACCAGTCGACTGATCCAGGGCCAGTCGACTGATCCCACTTAGATTCGAACATTATAGCCTAAAGTTCGAATTTTAAGTTGCCATCAGTCGACTGATCCAGGATCAGTCGACTAATCCTTCTGTGGACTTCATCAGTCGACTGATCCAGCGTCAGTCGACTGGTCCACCCTTATACCTAAGGTTTCCCTTCCCCGAGTACATTTCTCTTAGCACTCGAACCCTAGGACTTCCTTCCCGAGTACAATTCCCTCAGCACTCGACCTCTCACGACTCAGTTGATTCTCCATTCAGCAACCTTGACATGTTGCTTTCAAGCCCTCTTCGATTTTGGCTCTCGTCTCTCGGATGCATGCAAGCCCACGACCTGTCTCCCATGCCACCCTTCGCGTATGCCTTGAAGTCCGCTTCCCTCGGCTCATCATCCCTGCTTTGTCCATAGTCCCTCGGATGCATACAAGCCACGGCTTGTCTCCTCACACCATCCTTCACCGGACCCGGAGCCGTTCAACTAAGTCCATGTGTATCCTGCAAACCTGCACACTCAAATACACATATCAAATACAAGGGTGAACCTAATTTAAACCCTTTGCCCAAACATCAAAACACATGGTCACTCTGGACCATAGATTGCCTCAACAATCTCCCCCTTTTTGATGTTTAGCAATCCGTTTAAGTTAGGGGGAAAAATAGCAAATACAATGCTAATATCCATCAAATAGCAAATATGCATGGATCCTATCACAAGGCATCCCCACACCTAACCTCCCTAAGAGCTTTTAAGAACCTCTCCAAGGCTCCCCCTATATTGGACTTACAAAAGCTTTTTAAGAACCTCTCCAAAATTTCCCTTACGCCACCAAATGAACAACAATGCTCCCCCTTTATCTAAGCTCCCCCTTGACTTAGGATTTCTTGCCTTCGAATTGCAATCCCACAGAAACATTAGTCGACTACCCCCTGGGACAGTCGACTAATACATTTTAGTTTAAACATTTCAGCTTCTGAGCTGAAATTCAGAAATGCATCAGAAATTTCACAAATCTCCAAAAATTCTCAAATTTTATGGAGAAGTTTGTGGTACCCGTGTCTACTTGGGAAAAAATACATTCAGAAATGTATCTATCACCAATCCCAAGATTGACACAAAACCCAAAACTATCTAAATAGTTTAATTGAACCTTGACCTAAAGTCCTAGTTTTGACCTCCTCTTGATGTCTCTGCCCATACCAAACCACAATGCATCCCTAGCATTTGTTTATATGACATCTATACATCAAAAATCAATTTCCATGCTCTAAGACCCCAATGTCATATTTTCATCCATGAAATTCAAACCCAATGTGCCAAATCCCTAGGATTGAGACTTCAAACCGTCTCCACATCCTTTGGCACACTCCATGACCCATCTAGACCTCCGAGAGAAATCCTCCCGAGATCTATAGACCATGGGTCCCAACTTGGCTCCTAGAACTCCCCCTTGAGCTCTTAGCCTTAGCCACCTCCCTAGGTGACTTACTCATAAACACAAGGCCACACCAGTGTACCTCTGGTGACTTTTGGCCTACACCCTTAACTTTCTTAACCTTGGACCCCTTGTCCTTAGTTAAGACTTTCTCCTTGCTTTTAAATGGCATCCCCTTGCCATTTTTGGACTTCCCCTCCTTGCCATAGTTATATGCTACTCTAGCATATTTCTTTTCATTGGCATTAGAGAACTTAGATCGGTATCCTAGACCTGATCTATCATTGTTGGATTTTTGACTACCTAATCTCATACCTAAACCCTTAGATCCAATAGTGAATCTATCTAGGGTTTTCTCTAATTTATCAAGTTTTACCCTCAAGGTTTGATTTTGCCTTTCTAGGTTCTCAACCCTTGAACCAACATGTCCACCTTGGACATTCCTAGACCAACCCACCTTCCTAGGCATATGTCTCCCCTTCTTGGGATTAATGTCTTGGTCCTTAGGTCTAAAGGTTCTTGGTTTATCATGATGCATGAACTCCCTAGGGTTTTGATATGCAACATTAACCCTATTTTTATCATGATATCTAAATCCATGATTATTCTTAATGAGCATATAAGAATTTGAAATTGGATTTAATTTTAAATAAGGGTTTACCTTCCATTTACCTTTGAAGCTCCCCCTTGACTTGAGCTCCTCTTCTTTTCCAATTTCTTCAAGTGCATCAATTTCTTGATTTCTCCTTTCCCACACGTGAAGAAAATTATATGCTTCTTATCCTTCTTTGCTCCATCCCTACAACTCATGTTAGTTTTCAAATTATTTGAATTGAGTTTAGGGTTTACCTCCTTTTTCTTACCCAATGGACACTTGTCCTTGTAGTGTCCCTTTTGATTGCACCCAAAGCAAATTATGTGTTCCTTTGCCTTTGCTTTGGTGGAGGTGGAGACTTCTTCTTGCTCCGGTCTTGAGGATAATTTTTCCTCCCCTCAATCCTTGACGTGGAGACTTCTCCTATTTCTTCCTCACTTGAGGATGTGGACGATTCCACTTTCTCCTCCTCTTCGGATGTTGAACTTGATTCAACATCCGATTGATCCTTTTCCTTCTCTTGGACCAATGACCCCTTTTCCTTGGGCTATTCTTCTCCTTGTCCTTGTGTTGAATTTTCATGTAGAGCTATCACCTTTCTCTATAGCTCATATGCATTCTTGTATTTTCTTATATTTGACACAATATATGGAGGTAATAAATTAATACAATTCTAGTTACCTCCTTATCCGCCTCTGCTTCCTCCGTTTGATCCTTGGTCCAATACCGAGGTCGAAGACATTTTCCCTTCTTGTCCATTGGAGCTTCAAATGGAACCTCCAATGCGGTCCAATGGTCCCAATCCATTTAGAACCATGTCTCCAATCGCTTCCTCCAATAATCGAAGTCATCTCGATCGTATGGAGGTGGAATCTGAATATCCCATCCTAGTGGACCTTCTGAGTCCATCTTTCTCTAGCTTTTTGCTCTCCCGGCAGTTAGTCCGTAGATGAGCGAACCTGGCTCTGATACCACTTGTTGGGATCTTTCCGTTTAGCTAGAGGGGGGGGGGGTGAATAGCTACTTTTTGATTTTTCTTCCTACAAGTTGTTAGTGCGCAAGTGGAATAACAAAAACTAAAACTAACAACTAAGAAAGACACACCGATTTACGTGGTTCGGAGATGAAGCTCCTACTCCACGACTGTCCGTAAGGTGGATGATCCCGATCCTTCAGTGGATGATTCCCCGGAACGCCTCCAGCTAGCTCTTGTCGCTCCTTGTGAGTGGAGAAACCTCGCCACAATCCTTGGAAAATCTCTGAGCACTTGTAGGCTACTAACAAGCTTTGACCAAGCTTGTTTTGCTAAGAACTTTCAGCCAAAACCGAGCCCCTTTATATAGTGCTCAAGGCTGAAAAGACCGTTACCAGTCGACTGGTCCAAGGCCAGTCGACTAGTCCCACTTAGAATCGAACGTTACAGCCTAATATTTGAATTTTAAGTTGCCATCAGTCGACTGATCCAGGATTAGTTGACTGATCCAGGATTAGTTGACTGATCCTCCTCTGGACTTCATCAGTCGACTGATTTAGCGTTAGTCGACTGGTCCACCCCTATACCTAAGGTTTCCCTTCCCCGAGTACATTTCTCTCAGCACTCGAACCCTAGGATTTCCTTCCCGAGTACAATTTCCTCAGCACTCGACCCCTCACGACTCAGTTGACTCTCCATTCAGTAGCCTTGACCTGTTGCCTTCAAGCCCTCTTCGACTTTGGCTCTCGTCCCTCGGATGCATGCAAGCCCACGGTCTGTCTCCCATGCCACCCTTCGCGTATGCCTCGAAGTCCGCTTCCCTCGGCTCATCGTCCATGCTTTGTCCACGGTCCCTCGGATGCATACATGCCCACGGCTTGTCTCCTCACACCATCTTTCATCGGACCCGGAGTCATCTAACTAAGTCCATGTGTATCCTGCAAACCTGCACACTCAAATACACATATCAAATACAAGGGTGAACCTAACTTAAATCCTTTGCCCAAACATCAAAACACATGGTCACTCCGGACCAAAGATTGCCTCAACAATTAGGTCTACCATGGAATGTTCTAACTTGTTCCTTATCCTTAGATGTGGTAGTCCTAGCATGAAGACTCTATTATTCTCCTTAGATTTTTCATGCATCCTTTTTTCATGATAAATGACATTAAAATGATAAAAATGATTTTTAGCATGCATTTTATCATAATGAAAATAAGTACCATTACCTAATGGTACTTTAGAGTTACTCTTGGAGGCTCTCCCTTGATTTGAGCTTCTCCTCTTGGCTTTGGTCGGATCCTTCCCCTTTGGACATTGATTTCGATAATGTCCTCTTTGATTGCATGAAAAGTACACAATGTTCTTCTTATCCTTCCGTACCTCGGGGCCAACCTCTTTTGGCTTCTTCTTGGTCTTGGGTGTCACTTGCACCTTCCTTTTGACCAATTTGGGACACTTATTCTTGTAGTGCCCTCTTTCCCTACACTCAAAATAAATGATATGATTTTTATTTTTACAAAATAAAATTTCTATACCTTTGGTTGTAGGGGTGACACTTTCTTCCACTTCATTGACCTCGGATGATAATGATGAAGCTTTTCTATGTTCCGATGTCAATGATGAATTTTGCTCCCCCTCAATCCTTGAAGTGGAGGCTTCTTGAACTTCATCTTCAGATGTTGAACATCTCTCAACTTCCAAATCTTCTTCCTCTGATGAATCTCCCTCTTCGGATTTGTCTTGATTTGGCAAAGTGGAGGGATCTTCATGAAGCTTGGTCAACTTGCTCCAAAGCTCCTTGGCTTCTTAATTATCTCTAATTTGGCTCAAAATTGTGCTTGGTAATAAATTAACCAAAATTTTGGTCACCTTATCATTTGCCTCACACCTCTTGATTTGCTCTTCATTCCATTTGGTTTTCTTGAGGAGCTTTCCTTTAGAGTTTGTTGGAGCTTTAAAACCCTCCATTAGAGCAAACCATTGCTCTATCTCCATCATGAAGAAATTTTCAATCTTTATCTTCCAAAGATCAAAATTTGCTTTGCTGAATGTTGGAGGTGCCCAGGTGTCGTAGCTGAACTTTATTTTTGAATTTAACCCTCTTGATGATGACTTCTTGAAATTAGGGTTTCTTTAATTTCTTCTTCTTCCTCTAGCTCTTGCTCTCTTGGCGATGAGTCCAAAGAAGATAAACCTTGCTCTGATATTACTTGTTAGGACCATTAGGCGAGCTAGAGGTTGGGGTGATTAGCTCCGATTTGCTTATTGATGATTTGTCGCTGCGGAAGACTCCAAGCAATGCTAACACTCAAGGATTTACTTGGTATCCACCTCCTTGAGGTGACTAATCTAAGAATCTACTCTCCTCACTCTCTCAAACACTATGAAAGACTCCTTCGTGGAGGTGGAAAAACCTAGTACAAGTTTTCAAGAAGATACAACAAGAATATAAGCAAATATAAAGAAAATCTTACAAGATTTACAACAATGAGCTCTCTTTGCTTTTCTTGCTTTCTTCTAGCTTGGAATTGCCTCTAGAACTTTGAAAATGCAGCAGCACTATGTTCTAAGACCTTGAAATGATGATGAAGAAGGAGGAAGAGCGTACGAAGAATGTCGAAGAAGTGCACTTCAAACCTACGTGAAAACCCTATATACCCGCGACCTAGGGTTCCCTTAATCGATCACTCAATCGATTACCACGTCAGGCTTAGCCATTCAACGACTATTTTTTTGAAGCTTAATCGATTAGCCAATCTTAATCGATTGTTGAATCTATTCAACACCTCTCTGTGCCTCACGTAATTTCACTGTAATCGATTGACCAATCGATTACCATCCTTCTTAATTGATTGCTCAATCGATTAAGAGGAGGCTAAATCGATTGCTCAATCGATTCAGCTTGCTTCTATTCTCGCAACCCAACTCTCTCTCAATCGATTACCCAATCGATTCACTCTTTCCTTAATCGATCACCCAATCAATTAAGAAGACTTCTATTCGTGAGAAACTAATGCCAATCAATTACTTAATCGATTGACCCCAACCCTAACTTATGTGCACAAGTTTATGGTTCCCTTGCCTAACCCCAGTCAACCGTGACCTGTTAGGACTTCCTCACCAAGTGTCCGATCAAACCTTTGACCGACTTGGATTTTTCCTTGCCTAGTTCCCAATTAGAACTTAACCTAGTTCCTAACCAGGTTTACCTAACCCTCGAGTTAAGTCTAGTCTCTCAGTAGACTTTCACCTTGCCAATGTGCGATCTCCCCGATCCACCTGGACTTTACCTAATCCCACTAGGTGTGCGTAGTCCCACTAGGACTTTTTTCGTGCCAGCATACGATCTCTCCGATCCACCTGGACTTCACTTAGTCTCACTAGGTGTGCCTAGTCTCACTAGGACTTTTTCATGGCAGCGTGTGATACCTGGACTTCACTTAGTCCCACTAGGTGTGTCTAGTCCCACTAGGACTTTTCCTATGCCAGTGTGCGATCACTCCGATCCACCTGGACATCACCTAGTCTCACTAGGTCTTTCCCAGTTAAGTCTCCAGTCAACCTTGACTGACTTGACTCACTCGATATTCAAACATCATTATCAAATATCGAAACTTAAGCTTACCAAACATAAACTCACCTGAGTCTAGTCAAGCTAGGTCAACCCTGACCTAACAAAGATTGCACCAACATAAATCATAAACTAGTCATGCATAAGATAAAGTGGTACTACAGAAAACAAGCAAGAAGTATCCGCCTTATAGTGGAGAAGTTTATATGCTGAGAACCCCCCGTCCAATATATATCTGCAACAGAAACAAATCAGTATCCTGGAATAAAGGACATAATTTAGCTATCATAACATAGGATACCTTAGCTAAACAAATTATCTTAATCAACTAGGATTCATCCTAATTATAAGGTTTCATTTAACCAATCGAATTAAAGAATTAATCCCTAAGCTTCTCAATTCAAATAGATTTAACCTAATCCCAATATGGTATCCTTATCCATATGTTAGAAATCCAATTCAGCTCGAACCAATGTAGCTCACGACATAGCTTAACCAAGCTCCATCATCAACTAACCTAACAAGATATCATGGCACAAACTTAGGATCACGAGAACAACATCACTAAGCCCACTTCCCCACCATGGCTAATTGAAATCATGTGCAATACAGGTTTCCCCGAAATCTGAATTTTCATCCAACAGAAGTATAGAATTAAACATCCAATTCATAATAGGGTTATCCCAAAATCCCATTCATCATTACACACCATTTTGATTAGAGGGAAAACAACCAAATTATTATCAAGTTCTACCCTTCAAATCTACCAAAACAGAGCTCGTACTCAGAGACTCATGATAGCCCAATCAAAGCACTAAAATAGATCAAACTGATCACAAACATCCAATATCTACTAATCATAACATATCACATCACATGAAGTCTCTAGTTCTTACTTGATAAATTGGTTGGTGAAAACCCAATTACATCGGAAAAGGAATAGATGGAATCGCAAGTCTCTCATCTACTCTCTCAAATGATTTTCGACAGGGAAGATCAGCTCAAATCTGGCCGAAAATAGGGCTAGCAACTAAAATAGGGTGCAGCGTATATCTACGCCACATAGATACCTAGAACACATTATGTATACTTACAAGGGGCGGTGATAGCACAAATCTAATCGAAAGGCTATCTCGCCTATCCGCTCACCTATCTCGAAGGGTCTGATGTACTGAAGGGCTAACTTGTCTTTCAATCCAAACCTTTCAACCCCTTTTAGCATGTAAAACACATAGACATATCGGGTCATCCATAGAAAACCTTAATGGTCTCCGTCTCCGATATCCATCACGCACACTTCTAACAGATCCTCCAATGTTTGTATAGTGCACCCTGACTGTTCCTCTATCTACGGATGCATAATTGTACTAAAACAGAGCTATATACCTATGACCCATAGGAACCTATGCCAGAATCGTGAGGTGAATCGCATGTCTCTTCCCAATATGATACTCAGAGATATACCCTGTAGTCTGACAATCTCTCTATAGTATGTCCCTACTGGTGGTCCAATGGATCCGCCATACGGATCGACAACGATAAGCAAATTCGGTTAATCGCTCAACGATCACCCAAATCAAATCATGTACCCATCGAAATCCCTCATACCTATTGGTGCCGGAAGCACCATATCGAACCTTGTTTTGATATTGGCAAAGGGTTCAAAGTTAAGTATTATTGGTGCTATAACGATGTTACTCAAGTGTGCAGAAAAAGTCCTAGGAATACTAGGCACGAAGTCCTGGTTCTATGAATTGGGCACTAAGTCCTGGCCGCGGGCTGGGCAACTAAGTCCTGACGTAAGGTTGGGCACTAAGTCCTGGCCGAGGTTTGGGCACCGAAGACCTGGTTCGAGGAATTGGGCACTAAGTCCTGGCCGAGGGCTGAGCACCGAAGACCTGGTTCGAGGAATTGGGCACTAAGTCCTGGTCGCAGACTGGGCACGAAGACCTGGTGAGTAAAGCTGGGCAAAAGTCAAACCGGATGAGCCGGTTGGCAAAAAGGTAAATTCTCTTGAGAGGAGTAGGTGAGGACGTGTTCCCCGTCGAGGGAACATTAGGCGTCGGTTCGACCTAGGGTTCCATTTGGGAGACCCGAAGTCAGAACCAAGACAGCTACGGCTGTAAATAATGACTAACATTTTTGCTTAGTTTGTTTTGGAACTAACCTTGGTTGCAGGGACCGAAAGATTGTGTTTCTGTAGCTTAGAACGCCCTAGAGGAAGGGGCAGGCAACTGGGCTAGGCGCCCGGGAGGTCCCAGGAGCCCAAGGTAAAAGGCTAAAACAGCAAGGAAGTAAGATCGCTTCAAACTGCACTGGGCTAGGTGCCCGGGAGGTCCCGGGCGCCCAAGGTTAAAGCCAAAGTAGCCATCGAAGCAAATCTGCCACGAAGCCACTAGACCAGGTCAACCTAGGCGCCCGAGAGGTCCCGGGCGCCCCAGTTAAACCAGGAGCCGAATCGGAGGGGATAAGCGATGATCGAGTTGCGGATAGAGGTTATCGCAGATGAAGGCACGTGTCAGGCGCCCCCAATGGATCAGGCGCCCCCAGGAGCACTATAAAAGGGTGCTCGACCCAAGGCTTCCACAACACATTCTCTCAACGCTCCAAAGTTTTTCGTTCAAGCGCTATGCCTCGGCAAACTCCGACTTCGAGATCTAGCGCTGACGATGACCCTCTGCACCGAAATACGATCCACATCGAGCGTTGGTAACGAAAAGTGTAGAAATTTTAATTTCCTGAAATACTGCTGTACTTAACTTGTAAATCCTTTTTGCGCGATTATAGAATTGCCCAAAGTAAACGGTCAAGGACCGTGGGCCTTGGAGTAGGAACCGACCGCGACTCTGAACCAAGTAAAAATTGACTTGTGTTCCTGTGTGATTTATTTCTTTCCGCTGCGTATTTTCTCTTTCTTTAATCCGAAAAGTTTTAACGATATTCACCCCCCTCTATCGTTTTCTTCGATTCAACAAGTGGTATCAGAGCGGGTGGCTCAAACTTGATGCAACCACCAGTTTGAGTTTTTTTTTCAGATTTTTCGGATTTTTTGTATTTTTCACTTTTTTGGATTTTTTGCCTTTTTTAATTTTGAATTCTTAGTTTTTCACCATAAGTCAGAATTGATAAAACGATCAATTGTTGAAAATTTGTCATAAACTTTTTATTATTATTTTAATATTTTTTCTCAAAATTCGTGCTACCTCAATTCAACCAATCTCTTTTAACTCCTATTGTTTTTCATTATTCAGAATATTATTTTCTAAAAATTTGTCTCAAACTTTTTATTATTATTTTTTTATTATTCTGCCTCGAAATTCATGTAATATTTTTTTTGGGGTTTTTGTTTTTCTCTCCCGCACTACTAATCCAAGACCAAGTCTTGGTACATTTTTGTTGGTTCTTTTGTGTGCAAGGATTATTTTAAATGGCCAATCAAGAATCTCCGGTGTCGCCTTCTGCTTCCTCGCCAATCTGTGCTACCGTCCCCTCCATAGCACTAAGTTCATCTAGCTGTCAGGTCGAAATGGAGCTAACCAATTTAGCTAGTTCGTCGGCCCTGACATTGTCTGCCCTGGAGATCTTCTGCAAGATAACCTCCGCGAAGGAGGCTTTCATGTCAGCGAGCGCCTTCTCACACTGGTTTGTAGAGGATGGGGAGCTCGGCGAGATATGCCTTCATGTCAGCGAGCGCCTTCTCTGGTCATCCCAATCAAACCTGGATGTTTTTCTCAGAATCTTGAAGAATGACAGAGTCCTGTTGTGGACCTGGAAATGAACCTGGATAGGGTCGTGATTCTACCATTCAGCCGCTGCACTTCCTTGATGTTGCGAGGGGAAGGCATATCCAAAATAGCCTTTACATTTTCTGAATTAGCCTCAATCCCCCTCTCCGTCACCATGTACCCCAAGAAACGGCCGCTCTTCACCCCGAATAGGCACTTAGCAGGGTTCAACTTCAGCTTGTTGGCCCTCAGGGTGGCGAGCGTCTCTTCTAAGTCGGCGATCATGTCCTTTACTTTGTCAGTCTTGACCAAGATGTCGTCCATGTACACTTCGATGTTTCTCCCAATCTGATGCCTGAAGACTTTGTCCATCATCCGTTGGTAAGTTGTCCCAGCATTGCGCAATCCGAAAGGCATGACATTATAGCAATACGTGTCATCGGCTGTCACAAAGCTGACCTTCTCCTGGTCTTCGGGAGCGAGCGGAACTTGATGGTAGCCTTGATAAGCATCCAGCATTGAAATGAACTCACAACCGGCTGTAGAGTCTACTAACCGGTCTATTCGAGGCAAGGGATAATAGTCTTTAGGGCAGACCTTGTTCAAGTCACGAAAGTCAATACTGTTGGATCGAAGAAAACGATAGAGGGGGGTGAATATCGTTAAAAACTTTTCGGACTAAGAAAGAGCAAATACGCAGTGGAAAGAAATAAAGTACACAAGAACACAAGTCAATTTTTTACTTGGTTCGGAGTCGCGGTCGGCTCCTACTCCAAGGCTCACGGTCCCTGACTGTTTACTTTGGGCAATTCTATATTCGGAAAGATCTTTACAGATTGAGAGTATAGATATAGAATTTGAAAACTAAATCACAACACTTTCATAAATTTAAAACATTACCGACGCCCGAGATGGATCGAATTCTGGAGCAGAGGGTCGTCGTCGGCGCTGAAATCTCGAAATGGAACTTTGCCGAAGTGCAGCGCATAAGCGAAAGTGTTTGGAGCGTTGGAAAGAATGCGTTGTGAAGCCTTGGGGTTGAGCCCCCTTTTATAGTGCTCATACGGGCGCCTGTGAGGTTGGGGGCGCCTAACACGTGCCCTTCGATCCGCGAATCCTTATCCACGGGCTCGGTCAGCGCTTATCCACCTCCACTTGGGGCGCCTGAGCTGATGGGGGCGCCCGTGACCTCACGGGCGCCTGATCCGGCTTGGTCCAGAGGCTTCGCAGCTATGTTTTGGGTTTTGCCTTCACTCTTGGGCGCCCGTATCCATACAGGCGCCTGAGCCCATTCGGACGCCTGTGTCCATTCGGGCGCCTAGGCCCAGTGAAGTCCCTCACTTGCAGACGACCAGTCCTTCGACCCTGCAACTTAGGTTAGTCCCAAAACATAATGAACATTGGTTACAACCGTAGCTGTCTTGGTTCTGACTTCGGGTCTCCCAAATGGAACCCTAGGTCGAACCGACGTCTACTGTTCCCTCGACGGGGAACACGTCCTCACCTACTCCTCTCAAGAGAGTTTACCTTTTGCCAACCGGCTCCTCCGGTTGGACTTTTTCCCAATCCACCTAACCAGGTCTTCGTGCCCAACTTCTGGTCAGTCTTCAGTGCCCAGCCCCTTGCCAGGACTTCTTGCCTAATCCTCGACCAGGACTTCTTTGCCCGACTTCCTGTCAGGTCTTCTTGCCCAGTCCTTGACCAGGACTTCTTTGCCCAGCCCTTTGCCAGGACTTCTTGCCTAGTGTACTTAGGACTTCTTCCTGCACACTCAGTGAACAAGTTAGATCACAATAACCTCTTAACTTTTGAACCCTTTGCCATTATCAAAACCCAGGTTTGACTTAGGTGCTGCCTGCACCAACAATCTCCCCCTTTTTGATTTATGGCAACACGATTCAAAAAGTTAAGTTAATGAAACAAGTAAATAAACAAGGACGTAATTTCCTCCCCCTGGAAGAAATTCTCCCCATGAGTTTTTCACAAATACGTGGGGTTTTTGAAAACATTTCTAAGTCCTTGTCTAATAATGAAAAGATATTTCAGGTTTTCAAGAAAATTTTCAAAAGGGATTTTCAAGTTAAAACTTAAAAAATTTTCCAAAATAATTTTGAAGTTTTTAGCAATTAGAAAAATTTTCCAAAATAATTTTGAAGTTTTTAGCACTTAGAAAAAATTTTCAAAATAATTTTGAAGTTTTTAGCACACAGAAAATGTTTTCAAAATAATTTTGAAGTTTTTAACACTCAGAAAAAATTTTCAAAATAATTTTGAATTTTTAGCACTTAGAAAATTTTTTAAAATAATTTTGAAGTTTTTAACACTTAGAAAATTTTTCAAAATAATTTTGAAGTTTTTAGCACTCAGAAAAATTTTCCAAAATAATTTTGAATTAAGTTACTTTTTGAAAAATGAGATAAAAGTTTGAAAAAAAAATTAATTTTTTAAAATTTAGATTTTAAAACCTTCTTTTCTCTCCTTTCCAATCTTTCCCCCTTTGTCATATATCAAAAAAAAATATAGCAAAAAAATTGAGTAAAGAAAGTAAAAATGTTGTATTGAACCAATTCTAAGCATAAACTGGACCAAATCATTTAGATTTTCTCTTTCGGGTCCTGTCTAACCCAGTTAGCTACTTACTAACTGTTATAAACAGTAGCTTTCGCTAGGGTTAGTCAAGTTAAGTGATTTGATCAAGTTAGATTTTCTAAGCTTGACACTTAACCTGATTACTGTTCAATTTGTATTTATTGCCCCAATTACTGCAGATGCACTGACTTAAAGCATCTTGAATCAAGGCATAGACCTAAGCATCTCAACCCAGTCTAGGTTATCATTCAAAAGTACCCTAAGGTGCCTTTGAGATGCTGGCTTCTAGATCTATAGGTGCATGCAGTTCTAGGGTTAGGGCCTAAGCTAAGTCCATTTGTGAAAAAGACCTAGTTTTGAAGGGGATAAGTTTTTCAAAAACTAAGTCGGAAAATCATTTTAAATTTCAAGATAAAAATGATTTTTCAAATAAATAAGAAATAAAACAGTTTTTGAACAAAAACATAAGTAGAGCAGTCATATTCTACTAAGCATAACTCTAACTGCCTTCTTAGTGAGATGAACTCAGACTCAGGTAAGGGTTTGGTGAAGATATCAGCTAAGTTTGACTTTGAGTCTACATGCTTAAGGACTATTTCACCCCTGGCTACATGATCTCTTACGAAGTGATGTTTAACCTCTATATGTTTTGTTCTAGAGTGTTGGATTGGGTTCTTAGTTAGATTAATTGAACTTATGTTATCAATGTAGACTTGGGTTTGGGTGTAATCAAGCTGGAAGTCCTTAAGAGTGTGCATCATCCATAAGAGTTGTGCTACACACTCTCCTAAAACAACATATTCTGCTTCGGTTGTAGATAGAGCTACGCAGTGTTGCTTTCTACTGCACCAATTGACTAGACTATTTCCTAAATGTTGGCAGCTTCCACTTGTACTCTTTCTATCTAGTTTGCATCCAGCATAGTCAGAATCAGAGTATCCTGACAGTTCAAAAGTTGAGGTCCTAGGATACCAAATCCCTACATTTAGGGTGTCCTTAATGTATCTAAGTATTCTTTTTAGGGTTGCTAAGTGTGTTTCCTTAGCACAGGTTTGGTATCTAGCACACATTCCTACAGCGAAAAGGATATCAGGTCTGCTAGCTGTAAGGTACAGTAGGCTTCCAATCATACTTCGATATAGTTTAAGGTCTACAGGTTTACCTTCAGAGTCACTATCAATTTTTACTTTTGTGGCCATAGGGGTACTTATGCTTTTGGAGTTATCCATTTTAAATTTCTTTATTAACTCCTTAGCATATTTGGATTGATGAACATAATTTCCATCCCTAGTTTGTTTAATTTGTAGTCCTAAAAAGAAGTTGAGCTCACCAACTAAGCTCATCTCGAATTCGTTTTCCATTATTTTTACAAATTCTTTTAAGAAGTTTGAGTTGGTGGAATCCGAAGATTATGTCGTCAACATAGATTTGGGCAATGAAGATGTCTTTTTCTAAGGTTTTGACAAACAGAGTTGAGTCAATTTGTCCTTGGTTGAATTCCTTAGAAATGAGGTAAGTTGATAGGCGTGCATACCATGCCATAGGTGCTTGTTTTAGTCCATAAAGTGTCTTATTAAGTTTGTAAACATAGTCGGGTTTTTCTAAGTCCTCAAAACCGAGGGGTTGTCCTACATAGACTTCTTCTTTGATAAACTCATTCAGAAAGGCCGACTTAACATCCATTTGGTAAAGTTTAAATCTTTTATGGGCTGCAAAGGCTAACAACATTCTAATAAACTCAAGTCTGGCTACTGGGGCATAGGTTTCGTCATAGTCTAACCCTTCGACTTGACTGAACCCTTCAGCTACTAAGCGGACTTTGTTTTTGACTATTTTCCCTTGGTCATTTAGTTTGTTCCTAAATACCCACTTAGTATCTATGATAGATTTGCCCTCAGATTTAGGTACTAGTTCCCAGACTTGGTTCATTTCAAATTGGGCTAACTCCTCTTGCATTGCTATGATCCAATCAGGATCAGGTAAGGCTTCCTCTATAGTCTTAGGTTCAATTTTCGAAATCAGTGCGATCTGACTAAGATTTCTATAGGAAGACCTAGTTCTAACTCCTAAGGTTGGATCACCCATAATTTGATCAGTTGGGTGACTGAGTCTGGGTTTCTTGGTTCTTCTAGAACTTGGTTCAGCCTCAGGTCCGGCTGGATGGTTCAGTTCAGTATTTGGTTCAATTACTTGGGTTGGTTCAGTTATTGGTTCAGTAGTTGGTTCAATAGTCAGTTCATTTAGAGGTTCAACCAGTGGTTCAATTGATGGTTCCATAATTTGTTCATTATCTTCTTGATCAATATTTAATGGATTCAGGTGTGGATTATCAGATTTTGAATTAGTTTCCTCATCAAATATTAAATTCGTTGTTTCTTCAATTTTGTTGGTTTGTCTATTGTAGACCCTATAGGCCCTACTTATTGTTGAATACCCTAAAAATATTCCAGGGGTTGACTTAGACTGAAATTTACCTAGGTAGTCCTTGGTGTTTAGGATATGGACTTTGCACCCAAAGACCCTTAGGTAGTGTAGGTTAGGAAGTCTATGGTAATATAGTTCATAGGGAGTTTTATTATGTCGTTTGTTAATTATGACCCTATTTTGGATATAGCAAGTCGTACTAATTGCTTCTGCCCAAAATTGGTTAGCTAGGTTGGATTCATTGAGCATAGTCCTAGCGGCTTCCTATTGTTGGGAACGAGATGGCTAGAGAGGGGGGGTGAATATAGCCAATCACTTCTTCTTTGAAGAATTATCAAGTTTCTGCACTTGAAGTTGTTAAAAGCACAGCGGAAGTATGGGAAAACAAAACTTACAGAAACTAAAACCAAAACCTAACTAGCAAGATTAGCAAGATCGCTAACAAGGAGATTTTACAAGGTTCGGGGATAACTTGCCCCTACTCCTTGGCGTGCCCTTAAGGTGGGCGATCCCTTGATCGTCGGCAGATCAAGCCCCGGTGATCACCGGATAAATCAGCAACCTCCTTCTCGGTGGAGAAACCTCTCCACAGCGTTTCAATCAAATATAAGTGTTTAAGCTCAATGAAACTACAAGAAAGATCTTACTCAAACCCTTGACAAGGACAAGAACACAGCAAGCTTCCTTGAGCTCCACCCAGTGGCGATCTCACGCAAGAACCCTTCCCCGTGTCTTCCCACTGTCGGACTCCAAGCTTCTTGTTCCTTCCTTCAAGGCTCAAGTATGATGATTGCTTCTCAATAGCTTGCTCAGAATGATTGAAGAACTCAAGAACAGCAAGCTTGATGTGGAGAACTCAAAAACAGGAACTCAAGAGCACAAGACTTGATTCGATCAATTACTGAACACTACAACTCTCGTTCCTTTTGTTTCTCCGCTAAGCAACAGATGATCTCATCTCCAGCAGCCTCCAGCTGCCTCACTGCCAACGCGCCAGCTACACTGAACCCTAACTGAACTTCCTGAGCTCCCTCAGCCAAGCTTCAGTCAGCAGCTTCAGTCCTGCATCCAGCCGTTGCAACCTGTGTGGAGAAAGGGACAAACCTGCTCCAAGGAAAGCTCTCTTTGACTTCTCCTTAAGTGTTTGAATCCTCCCCTGTCACCTGAAACTTACTCAGAGTATTAGAGCAGCAAATCAAGCAGCATATCAAATATCAGAGGAAAGTGGCAGCGAATCGGTTGTGTTCAGACGTGATCAGAGCGTCTGACAATGCAATTTGAATTAAAGTGATCGGTCACCGGACCGATCAGAGAGCCTCCTGATCGGTCACCAGACCGATCAGGCTGGTTCCAGACCGATCAGGCTTCGTCCTGATCGATCCCCAACGCTCAATTAGAAATCGCGATTTCCTTGAGATTCTCCTGGACCGATCACCAGACCGATCCCAGGTCGTGGATCGTTCATCGGACCGATCCACCCTTATATTGAGCGATTTCTGAGTTTCGCAGGCTAAGCCTTCTGATCGGTCACCTGACCGATCAGGCAGCCTCCTGATCGGTCACCAGACCGATCAGAACCTGACCAGACCGATCAGGCTCCGTCCTGATCGATCATAGAGAGGAACCTGCGACGCTTGATCGTTCTCCGGAACGATCTGCACAGTAAACCTGATCGGTCACCAGACCGATCAGGAGCAGTTCAGCAAGAGAACTCAACCTCACTGCTCACTCCCTGATCGGTCACCAGACCGATCAGGAGCCAGTCAATGGGTGAAACGCATACTCCCTGATCGGTCACCAGATCGATCAGGAGCAACACAGTAGGTTCCCAACCTCACTGTGTGCTCCCTGATCGGTCGCCCGACCGATCAGTCATCGCTGGATCGGTCACCAGACCGATCCACGAAGGAGCAGCGTGCCAAAATCCCTGATCGATCACCAGACCGATCCAGGGACTCAAACTCAGCCCTCCAAGCTAAGTTTCCATCCACCTTAGCCCTCCAAGCTAAGGATTTTCCATCTAACTCTCCAAGTTGGGAATTTGCACCTAACCCTCCAAGTTAGGACTTTTCACCTAGCCCTCCAAGCTAGGACTTTTCACCTAGCCCTCCAAGCTAGGACTTTTCACCCAACCCTTCCGAGTTAGAACATCATCCAACCTAGCCCTCCAAGCTAGGCACCTGACCCTCCAAGCCAGGACTTTTTCACCTAATTCTCCAGGATGGGAATTTGCACCTAACCCTCCAGGTTAGGACTTTTCACCTAGCCCTCCAAGCTAGGACTTTTCACCCAACCCTTCCGAATTAGGACTTTTCCAACACCTAGCCCTCCAAGCTAGGACTTTTCCAAACACCTAGCCTCCCAGACTAGGATTTTCAACACCTAACCCTCCAGGTTAGGATTTTCCATCACCTAGCCCTCCAGACTAGGATTTCCCATACCATGCCTGATCCCCGATCAGGACTTAATCATAATCATCATAATCAACCTAAACTAAAATCGATGTCAACACCAAAACAACAATCAGGGCCAGACTGCATCAACAATCTCCCCCTTTTTGTTGTTTGACAATCCGATTTTAAGTTTAGGGATTTCAATCAATATTCCAACTTTAGAATCATAGGGGAATCCAGATCCTCCCCCTACAACATGGTCATTCTAAACTTAACCAATCCACACTCTCCCCCTTTGTCGAACACCGAAAAGGAGCTAGAGGGGCTGTTAAGTTTTAAACAAACTCCCCCTCAACCCTAGGGGTATCCCAAATCAACAAAGATGTGATAGTTTGTGGACTAATCATACGACCGCATGTGAAAAGGTATCACAAGACATAGCAAGCACATGCATCATATGCGTATGAAGTATAAGATCACAGAACATGCCATAATATTCATAAGTATCAAGCAAACATGGCAGTGTACGCATGAACATGGCAATGGATCAATCATGCAGATCATAGGCATATAAACAACATGGCATCAACAATAGATATACTAATATCAGATAGGCATGTGAAACAAAGTCAGATAAGTCAAAACATAAGTCATCCAGACAAGTAGCAAAATACATGTGACACAAGATCACAACAGTCAAGTCACAGGGCATACAACCCTAAAGTATCATAGTCAAATCCGTAGATCATGATAAGACAGCAAGCATCCAAGCTCAAGTGTCAGTGGGAGGGTCGTCATCTCGCATGAGGTCATCCATCGTGGCATCAGTAGGAGCCAAGGACCCTGGTGTAGTACTCACAGAAGGTGCACCTCCAGGAAATGTGTGGTTGCGCCACTCATCATACCATGTCTGCTGGAGTGTGCGGGTCCCTGAGACCTCGGTCTCGATCCTAGTCAGTCTGTGCTCAATAGAGCTGAATCGTGATCAGGTCTCCTCGCGGTAAGCCTCGCGCAACTGAAAATCCTGCTGGAAGGTCTGATCCAGCTCCGCGATCTGCCACCGAAGATCTGGCTCCAGCTCGTCGTCATACTCGTCGTCAGCAGGAGGAGCATCGTGTGGTGCCTGAAAATGTGGTGCTCCGCCAGGCAGCTCACCAAGTCCGCGTCCATCCTTCCACACCAAGACCCCATCATGCTCACGAATGATCATACCAGACTTTGCAAAAGCCCGTCGACCCAAACGACAATCTTGCCTAACCATGGGCATGGTCCTGCCCTTGGTGACATCAACACCAACTGACATAAGCCAATCAGTGATGAGGTGACCAAAAGGCATATAAACCGTGCGACGGCTAGGCTCACGGTAGGATAGGATAGACTGAAAAATGCTCTCCATGATGTCAAAGTCCATCCGGCAATGCATGCCGTAGAGCATGAGACAGTGGTAAGGACGGATCTCGGCCAACGGCTTTGAAGTAATGGGCAAAATATAATTCGTAATGATCTTGAAAAGGACATAATCAGCTGGAGCAAGGCGGAGAGCTGCAAAGGTAGGAAACACTGGACCCAACTCATCAAGCCCGGCAGGGCGAGGGTGACCAAAGAAGTGCTGATAGATAGAATCAGGGGTAGTATCTGTGAACGGGGCCAACAGAGGATCAAGGAGCTCCGGATAAAGTGAATAGAGGTTAGGTGATCGTCGACCACCCAAGTACTCAGCTAGAATCTTGTATGAGAAATCGAGGTTCATCTTCCCGACACGAGTAGTGAACTCGAATCCCCCTTGAGGACCTTGTTGGAGGTTGCTGTAGAATTCAGATACAAGGTCATAGTTTATGGTCCGTTCCAGGGAGAGAAGAAAACCCAGATTGTAGTAAGTCACAATCTCCATGACCGAGGGACAGAACTCCGTTAGGAAAGGAGCATCAATGGATCTGCAAGGTAATAATTTGAAGGTCCTTGCTTGAAAGGCCTGTTCACAGGCCGCATTGGGGAATCGAAAGCTAGAAGAAGGCTGGGGCCTTCTGGAAGGTGCAGACGACGAGGGAGTTTTCCCCCTTGAACTGTAGCGACCCGCCTTCTCTACCTTAGACGGATCGTTACTTTATCTACTTCTTGACTCTAATGCACGACTAGAAATGCGGAACTTCTTTTTTTTTCTTTTTAAATCCATCTAGGGATGATATTCTAACTCTAATAGTCATGCATGATACAATGGCACACTTCTTTTCATCTATAGGACTTTTTTTGCAATGGTACCAGTCGACTGCGATCTGACCAGTCGACTGGGATCGGCCACAGAAAGTTCCTGGGCGCGGCACCAGTCGACTGGCCTCTTGGCAGTCGACTGGTGTATCGGACAGAAGCTACTGTTCGATAGGTCAGTCGACTGGTTCTGAACCAGTCGACTGGCACGCCTGAAAACTGAAAATTCAGATTCGGAACTTAGTTTCAAAAGTCCACCAAAAATGTAGTTTCAAGCCATAAAAAGACACAACACCATTTCTATACTCTATACTAGTTTCCTAAACATTTTAGCCAATCAAAACAACTTCATAAACTCGAAATTAGAACTTTTGTGGAAGTNCTGGATGGCCTGATGACGGTGATGACCGATCAGACGCACCTGATCGGTGGTGACCGATCAGGATTCGTCAGTAGGGTGGAGAGAAACCTCTGAGCTCCCTGATCGGTCTGTGGACCGATCCCCACAGGGTATCAGATCGGTCCGGAGGCCGATCCAGGCTGGCTCAGAATCCTTGGTCAAAAAGTTCGGAGAGTCACTGTTGACTCTCTGATCGGTCTGTGGACCGATCACCACAGGAAGAAGCCAGATCGGTCCAGGGACCGATCAGCCCTATGCCTGATCGGTCCGGTGACCGATCAGGTTTCCTGATACGAACTGAAATGTTCAGTTTCAGAACTTCTGAATTTTCCAAACGAGTTTTGATGGACTTTGTCGAACTTGTACATGATTTTATGACTAAAATTTGATCCCTGAACAAGAATCAAAATTCCTTATAGGTTCAACAAACACTTTGATCCATCTAAATGGAGTCAAACTCAATCAACAATCAATCAAGCAAATTCAACCAAGTTTTGATTCCAAATTCAAGTTTCCAATCAAGTTGCCTTGATTGGAATGTCCAAGTATGATCATGGAGTCATATACACATATGTTATGCAATAGTTTTCCCCATACTTGGTCACCACCGTGATTATTATCTCGTTAACTTAATTCCTCAAGGGATGCAGTGACATTTTGAGAAATTGAGTCAAACCTAACATCTCACCCCATATCTAGCAAACAAAAATGTTTTGTTAAACCTTATAGTTTGTGTGAGATGTTCCCAAAGTTATCCAATTGTTCCCCAACAATTTCGAAATAATCATGAAGAGTTTTGACCGCAATTTGAACATCATGAAGCGCGACACATTCCCAACTCCCGTCTTAGGAAACTAAATTCATTCTCGGGAAGTGGTTTAGTGAAAATGTCAGCTAGGTTTGACTTTGGACTCTACATACGAGAGTATGATGTTCCCCCTAGCTACATGATCCTAATGAAGTGGTGTCTTACTTCAATATGTTTGGTCCTAGAATGATGGACCGGATTCTTGGTTAAGTTGATTGTGCTAATGTTATCACATAACACTTGCACACCCTTGTAACTCAATCCATAATCCTCTAAGGTGTGGATCATCCACAACAATTGCGATATACTCTCTCCCATGGCGATATATTCTGCCTCGGTAGTGGAAAGAGCAACACAATGTTGCTTCCGACTCGACCAACTTACTAAAGACGATCCTAAGAATTGGCAGCCCCCACTAGTGCTCTTCCGGTCCAACTTACATCCAGCGTAGTCGTAATCTGTATAGCCCATCAAATCAAAAGATTCGGTACGGGGATACCAAAGACCTACACCAATTGTACCTTTGAGATATCTCAAAATTCGCTTAACAGCAATTAGGTGAGATTTCTTGGCACAGACTTGATATCTAGCGCACATACCTACAGCAAATAGTATATCTGGTCGACTAGCTGTGAGGTATAGCAAACTACCTATCATGCTTCGATATTGAGTTAGATCAACGGGTTTACCACTCTCATCATTGTCTAATCTTGTGTTTGTAGCCATGGGAGTGGTTACCTCTTTCGAATCACTCATATTGAATTTTCGAAGCATTTCATGTGTATACTTTGATTGGTGCACATGGATACCATCGCGAGTTTGCTTGATTTCAAGTCCAAGGAAGAAAGTCAACTCTCCTACTAGACTCATTTCGAACTCACTCTCCATGTGTCCAATGAACTCATTTAAATAACCCTTATTGTTTGAGCCACAGATTATGTCATCGACATATACTTGGGCTACAAATATATTATCACCATCTCTTCGTAGAAACAGTGTAGGGTCTATTTGGCCTCTAACGAAGCCCTTCTCAATTAAGAATGTCGACAACCGCTCATACTAAGCTCGGGGTGCTTGTTTAAGGCCATAAAGTGCCTTTTTGAGCTTGAACACGTGGTTTGGAAACTCGGTACTCTCAAACCCCGGAGGTTGTTCGACATAGACCTCTTTTTTAATCAAACCATTTAGAAAGGCTGATTTGACATCCATTTGAAATAATTTGAAGCCACAATATGCTGCAAATGCTAACATCAATCGGATGGACTCTAATCGTGCGACGGGAGCATAAGTCTCATCATAATCAAGGCCTTCAACTTGACTGTAGCCCTTAGCTACCAAGCGTGTCTTGTTTCTAATGATTTCTCCCTTATGGTTCAATTTGTTCTTGAAGACCCATTTGGTTCCAATAATGGTGGTCTTCTTGGGTCTAGGGACTAAGTCCCAAACTTGACTTCTCTCGAATTGACCTAGTTCATCTTGCATTGCAATGATCCAATCGGGATCATTTAACGCTTCATCAATTTTTCTAGGTTCAATTTCGGAAATCAAAGCAACTTCATTAGCCTCATTCCGGAAGAATGATCTAGTTCTAACCCCTTGATGGATGTCTCCAACAATTTGATCTTGGGGATGGCTAGAGGCTAATCTAGTTTGCCTTGGTGTTGGTGGTGCTTCTTGAACAGGTTCACTAGACACAGGTTCAGCCTCAGGATCCGGCTGATCAATGGGTTGTCTAGGCTCACCGTCATCAGACTCATCACCATCAACAACACTTGGAGTTTCATTCAAACTTAGTCTCCTAAGTTCGAGTTGAACTCCTTCTACATTTTCTGACTGGTCAATTGATTTTGGAACTTCTTCAAAGACCACATCAGCAGACTCTTCAACTAATCTAGTTTTCTTATTGTAGACTCGGTAGGCTTTGCTAACTAGGGAGTACCCGACTAGTATCCCTTCATCAGCCTTTGCCGTGAACTTTCTAAGGTGATCCTTGGTGTTTAGGATGAACACCTTACAACCAAACACCCTAAGATGTTTAACCGTAGGTGGTTTCCCAAACCAAAGTTCATGGGGAGTCTTTCCTAAAAACCTATGGATGAGAACTCGATTCTGCACATAGCAAGCTGTATTTACAGCTTTGACCCATAAGTAACTCGGGAGTGAGTACTCATTGAGCATGCTTCGTGCAGCCTCTTGAAGTACACGGTTCTTCCTCTCTACAACACCATTTTGTTGTGGTGTTCTAGGAGTAGAGAACTCATGTCTATACCCCTTATCTTGACAAAATTCTAGAAATCTTTGGGTTTGAAATTCACCTCCATGATCACTTCTAATTGTTTTAATTGTTGATGATTTTTCATTTTCAATTCTTCTACAAAAAGAAATAAAAATATCTAAGGTTTGGTCCTTATGTTTTTAAAAAAAGTCCATGTATATCTAGTGAAATCATCAATGATAACAAAGCAATATCTACTTCCATTCAATGATATGATAGTGTTACAATCAAATAGATCCATGTGAAGTAAATCTAATGCATTGGAAGTACTTACAGTGCTTTTACCTTTATGTGCAAATTTTGTTTGCTTACCCATTTGGCACGCATCATATAATTTATCTTTTCCATACTTGATGCTCGGTAAGCCTCGAACTAGTCCCTTGTTGGCCAGCTTCCGGATGTTCTTCATGTTCACATGTGCTAGCCTCCGGTGCCAAAGTGTGGACTCTTCTTCTTTTGACATGAGACACTTAGCAAACGCATTAGTAGCACTTTTAAATGAAACTTGATAGATATTGTCTACTCTTGCTCCTACTAGTACCGTGTCCAAGGTGTCATTTTGTCTAACTAGACATTGACTTGGTTGGAAGTCAATTGTGTAACCCGTGTCACACAATTGACTGACACTTAGGAGATTAAACTTCATCCCCTTGACTAGAAGGACATTCGAGATTCTAAGACATTCGGATATTTGAATGTCTCCTATTCCTATGACCTTAAGACTACCATTGTTACCAAATGATACATTACCTCTACTCTTCTTGTGAAATGTGGTAAACAATGATCTATCCCCGGTCATGTGTTTGGAGCATCCACTATCAACAAACCAAGTTGATAGATGCTCCCCCTCAATCATAACCTACACAATTCGAAAAATAGAAGTCTTAGGTACCCAAACCTTGGGACCTAAAGCATCAACTAAACATGACTTAGGCACCCATGCCTTGACAACTTTCTTTTGAGTTTTGGGTGTCCTAGATTGTCTCATGTCAGTCCTAGACATGAGAGACACAAATGAGGGTTCTTTAGGGCGGTAACCAATACCAGCCCTATTGTAAACCGCTCTTTGGGCATTTAGAATCATATCTAGGGTCTTGGAGCTATTTGAGAATTTCCCAAGAATATTCTTGAGCTTCTCAACTTCACTCTTCAATGATTGGTTTTCCTCTACTAACACGTTATCATGCATATCACTGATTTCCTCAACCTTAGAGGATTTCAAGCTTACAATCTCATGTTTCAAAGATTTGATTTCATCTTCTAGTAATTCAACATGCAAGTCATCAATGTTATCATCCCTGGAGGCTTTCAATTGATCGACTTCTAATTGCAATACTTTAACTTTATTTTTGGATTTCTTAAGCATACTAGTTAAACATGCAATTGCTCTATAGCATTTTTCAAGCTCGGGAGAAGTTACCTCTTCATCATCCGAAGATGATGAAGCCGTGTTTGTGGAGCTTGAAGATTCATCACTGCTCTCCTCTCCAAGAGCCATGAGAGCCACCTGCCTTGTGCTCTTCTCCTCCTTTTCATCATCGGATGAACTAGAGGATGACTCATCCCAAGAAGCCTTCAAAGCTTTCTTCTTCTTCTTGGATCTTTCTTCTTTTCTTTTGGATTTCTCCTCCTTCTTCTTAAGCTTCGGACACTCATTCTTAAAATGCCCTTTCCTACCACATTCGAAACAAGATGCATTATTTTTATCAAGTTTGGATTCACTAGTGTTACCTCTACTTTTGAAACGTCGATCTCTTCGCATCATCCTCCTCACAAAGTTGGTCATTTCAGATGAAGAGGAGCCACTGCCATCTTCCTCAGAATTTGACTCGGATTCGGAAGAGGATGAAGATGATGAGACCTCCTTCTCCTTCTTCTTCTTATTGGTCTGGTCCCCTGCAACTAAGGCAATCCCCTTCTCCTTGGGGCCTTTGTTAGCCATCTCATGCAATTCCATCTCACAAAATAAATCATCTAATTTCACAATAGATAAATCCTTGGATACTTTGTAGGCATCCACCATGGATGACCACAAAGCATTCCTCGGAAATGCTTTCAAGACATACCTCACAAGGTCGCGATTCTCGACCTTTTCATCAATTGAATGAAGTCCATTAAGGACTTCCTTGAACCGGCTATGGAGCTCACTTACCGACTCATTCTCCTTCATGGAGAAATTTTGGAGTTGATTGAGGAACAAGTCCCTCTTGGCAATCCTCGAGTCTCAGGTGCCTTCATGGAGCTCAATGAGTTTATTCCACAAGTCCTTGGCACTTGTGAAAGGACCAACCTTGATGAGTTGGTCTTTGTTCATGCCACATTGTAGAGTGACAACCGCCTTCGCGTCGGCTTCACTCTTCCTTGTTTGTTCGGCAGTCCACCTTCATGAATCAAGTTCTTTGCCTTCATCATCCTTAGGAGGAATGAATCCCTCCTTCACTGCGAACCAAGTGTGGATATTCATCTTCAAGTAGTATTCCATCTTTGATCTCCAATATTGAAAGTCGGCGCCATCAAAGAATGGAGGTCGGGTGGTGGAGAATCCTTCTCTCAAAGCCATCTTGTTGAGAACTCTCGGTTGTTAAGCCGTAAACAGAGCACCTTGCTCTGATACCACTTGTTGGGAACGAGATGGCTAGAGAGGGGGGGTGAATATAGCCAATCACTTCTTCTTTGAAGAGTTATCAAGTTTCTGCACTTGAAGTTGTTAAAAGCACAGCGGAAGTATAGGAAAACAAAACTTGCAGAAACTAAAACCAAAACCTAACTAGAAAGATTAGCAAGATCGCTAACAAGGAAATTTTACAAGGTTCGGGGATAACTTGCCCCTACTCCTTGGCATGCCCTTAAGGTGGGCGATCCCTTGATCGTCGGCAGATCAAGCCCCGGTGATCACCGGATATGAAGCAACCTCCTTCTCGGTGGAGAAACCTCCCCACAGTGTGTTTCAAACAATGATATAGAATGAGCACAAAGAAACAACAAGAAGGATCTTACTCAAACACTTAGCAAGGACAAAAACACAGCAAGCTTCCCTGAGCTCCACCCAGTGGCGATCTCACGCAAGAACCCTTCTCCGTGTCTTCCCACTGTCGGACTCTAAGCCTCTTATCTTCTCCTTCAAGTGCTCAAGTATGATGATTGCTTCTCAATAGCTTGCTCAGAATGATTGAAGAACTCAAGAACAGCAAACTTGATGTCGAGAACTCAAAAACACAGGAACTCAAGAGCACAAGACTTGATTTGATCAATACTGAACACTACAACTCTCGTTCCTTTTGTTTCTCCGCTAAGCAACAGATGATCTCATCTCCAGAAGCCTCCAGCTGCCTCACTGCCAACGCGCCAGCTACACTGAACCCTAACTGAACTTCCTGAGCTCCCTCAGCAAAGCTTCAGTCAGCAGCTTCAGTCCTGCATCCAGCCGTTGCAACCTGTGTGGAGAAAGGGACAAACCTGCTCCAAGGAAAGCTCTCTTTAACTTCTCCTTGAGTGTTTGAATCCTCCCCTGTCACTTGAAACTTACTCAGAGTATTAGAGCAGCAAATCAAGCAGCATATCAAATATCAGAGGAAAGTGGCAGCGAATCGGTTGTGTTCAGACACGATCAGAGCATCTGACAATGCAATTTGAATTAAAGTGATCGGTCACCGGACCGATCAGAGAGCATCCTGATCGGTCACCCGACCGATCAGGCTGGTTCCAGACTGATCAGGATCCATCCTGATCGATCCCCAACGCTCAATCAGAAATCGCGATTTCCTTGAGATTCTCCTGGACCGATCACCAGACCGATCCCAGGTCGTGGATCGTTCATCGGACCGATCCACCCTTATATTGAGCGATTGCTGAGTTTCGCAGGCTAAGCCTTCTGATTGGTCACCTGACCGATCAAGCAGCCTCCTGATCGGTCACCAGACCGATCAAAACCTGACCAGACCGATCAGGCTCTGTCCTGATCGATCATAGAGAGGAACCTGCGACGCTTGATCGTTCTCCGGAACGATCTGCACAGTAAACCCGATCGGTCACCAGACCGATCAGGAGCAGTTCAGCAAGAGAACTCAACCTCACTGCTCGCTCCCTGATCGGTCACCAGACCGATCAGGAGCCAGTCAATGGGTGAAACGCATACTCCCTGATCGGTCACCAGATCGATCAGGAGCAACACAGTAGGTTCCCAACCTCACTGTGTGCTCCCTGATCGGTCGCCCGACCGATCAGTCATCGCTGGATCGGTCACCAGACCGATCCACGAAGGAGCAGCGTGCCAAAATCCCTAATCGATCACCAGACCGATCCAGGGATTCAAACTCAGCCCTCCAAGCTAAGTTTCCATCCACCTTAGCCCTCCAAGCTAAGGATTTTCCATCTAACTCTCCAAGTTGGGAATTTGCACCTAACCCTCCAAGTTAGGACTTTTCACCTAGCCCTCCAAGCTAGGACTTTTCACCTAGCCCTCCAAGCTAGGACTTTTCACCCAACCCTTCCGAGTTAGAACATCATCCAACCTAGCCCTCCAAGCTAGGCACCTGACCCTCCAAGCCAGGACTTTTTCACCTAATTCTCCAGGATGGGAATTTGCACCTAACCCTCTAGGTTAGGACTTTTCACCTAGCCCTCCAAGCTAGGACTTTTCACCCAACCCTTCCGAATTAGGACTTTTCCAACACCTAGCCCTCCAAGCTAGGACTTTTCCAAACACCTAGCCTCCCAGACTAGGATTTTCAACACCTAACCCTCCAGGTTAGGATTTTCCATCACCTAGCCCTCCAGACTAGGATTTTCAATACCATGCCTGATCCCGATCAGGACTTAATCATAATCAACAATGATCAGCCTAAACTAAAATCGATGTCAACACCAAAACAACAATCAGGGCCAGACTGCATCAACACTAGCGAGAACAGAAGCTTTCCTAATCGATTGAACAATTGATTAGGGATGCTTGAATCGATTGACCAATCGATTCAGGCTAAGTTGCTGGAGCACGGGAAAGGTTGTGCTGGAGATGACGAGAAATAAAGCTGTGCGAGTGAGAAATGAGGAATATTTAGTAATTTTTATTTTTTAGAGGAATTCTCTTCACAAATCAGACCTCATTAGGTTTGATTTGTTTTGAAGGATTCGAAGAGAATTGAACTCCAATTCCTTATTAATTCCTGGCTAAAAAGGTGTTCCAAAGGGTGGAATTGAATTCCAAATCTTGAAGGAATTCAATTCCACCCTTTTTCAAACAGGGTGGAAATGATTTGATTTCAGGATATTTCAGGCCCAAAGAGATGTAAGGATCTATAGGCAAAAAAATTCAAAAATCGCAGCGGAAATAAGAGATCCCACGAGTGATCCATGCGAAAGAAAACTCATACAAAGTTAATTTACAAATTCCTATTTCAATTCGAATTAGAAATTATGATCTCTCAAAGTTTAAATCAATAATAACGTTGTTGTTAGTTTTCATGTTGTAAAAATTTATCATACTTGAATCCAGTTAAAAAATATTGTTACTCTCAATGTATTACATCGCAATGATATCTGATGATATGGGTGTAATAATGAGACTGAGCCAAGCACATAGGAATTTATTTGGAGTGAATTAGACATCTCTAGGTCTATCAGCCACATTTGAAATGAAACTGACTGATTATTGCTGGTCTACAGAAGACTGATCTTCAATGATCACCAACAATATATTTCTAATCTTAAGAAACCAGCAACATATTGTAGCAATTGTGAAATCATAGTTGCTACAAGTTATAACTGTGGGATCGTTTAGAATCGATAGAGGGGGGGGGGGTGAATATCGATAAAATTTCGAATAAGTAAGAATATTGCGCAACGGAAAAATTAAAGCAATGCTAACTTGTTTTCTTTTTTACTTGGTTCGGAGTCTGTAACGGCTCCTTGATAATTACCATTTTTGCTAATCAAATTAGGCTCTCAAATTCATGTTTTGATCTCTTTTACATGCTTAATCTTGTATTTACACTAGGTTCCATGAGTTAATTCTTTTACATGTTTTTGATCTCTTTTACATGCTTAATCTTGTAAATTTGAATCTAATTTTGTAGGCTTTGAATGATCATAGACCTAGATCATTTGGTACGAGTTTGAGTCAGAATTGGATTCGGATCAAGACGATCAAGTTTTGGAAGAATGTGGGTCGTCCAATCAAGAAACGGTGAGATCTGAGCCATCTGTCAGCTTCTGGTCAATCTGAGCTTAAGATAGGGTTAATCAAGTCCATAGATCATGATCTGAAGCTTTGGTCCCAATTAGAAGCCAGCTGACCGTTGGATCAAGTTTAAGAGAAGTCTAAACCGTCCATTCAAGAGGCAGAGAGATCTGAGCCATCCGTTGCAGATCTGATCGATCCTAGCTGAGGAGAAGCAGATCCTGACCATTGATGGAGATCTGGAAGGTTTGGACTCAATCCGAGTAGATCCGACCGTTGGATGCAGCAAGGATGATCATAGTCGTTCATTTCTAACTGTTAAAATAGAACTCCTCCTCAGATCTGAGCTCTGTCGCATATCGCAAGTGTTCTTCCAGTTCTTTCTGTTCTTCGTCTATTCTTGGCTTTCTTCTTCGATTTCTTTGCGCGGCCACTGCAGATCCAAGTAATTTTCCAGATTGCAAATCACAGGATCGATTTCCCGAGAAGTTGTGATCCCATCTCGTCGCTGCCAAGCTCCGGTGAGGGTTTCGCCAGAGTTTACTTCACCCGATCAACTCCTGATTGAATGTCTTCATCAATCAGAGCTATCAGATCATTCAGAGGGGTTCTTTGAAGAGTTCTGAGCATTCCGGAGCCACAATCGCCATCCGATTCATCGAGAAGGAGGAGATCAGTGGAAGAGTTCAGTTGCGCATCAAACCAATGCAAATCGACCGCGGGAATTGATTTCTTGTGTGATTTTTGAGATAGAAGGTCTCTAGCTCGACTTCTTTGTGACGGCGAGAAGGAATTCTCGGTTAAGAACTTGATCTATAGTTTAGATTTTGATTCTAAATTCATTTCTATAACTGTTTTACTCTACATCAGTTCACTTTTAGAAACTGATCGATCTGTTTGACCGATCCAGACATCATCTGATTGGTCTGTTTGACCGATCAGGCTTGCATCTGATCGGTCTGTCAACCGATCAGGTAGGTCATAGCTTAATTCAATCCTGTTTTCGTTATCAAGTTTTGTTCCAACTTCAAATTTCTGCAATTTAGTTTCTTATCTTAAGCTTTCCTGTCTTTGTTATCAGTTCTTGAATTTTTAATTTCAAGGTATCAAATTGAATTGCTTAGTTCTTAATTAGGGATAAGTTTAGTTTCCCTGATTTAGTTGTCAAATAGGTTAAACATAGTTTTCACAATTTCCTAATTCATTTTCTACTCTAGCTGAGTTCAGTCTGTTTCAAGTTGCTACTTCATTCATATTTGCAAAACAAACCCCCATTTTAATTGAAACCCCAAAACAACAACGACGACAAAATTCAAGCTTGGATTACGCACACTTAACTAGTCTTTGGAAAAATACGACTTGAGGCCTCTGTACTACATTTTAATTTTGTGAGCTAAGGGTTTTCAACTTATAAATATCTAAACTTGAGGCTTATTTGTGACACTCGTGATTGTGGGCATCATCAAATTTTTGGCACTGTTGCCGGGGAAACACTAGTTGAGTTTGTATGATTTTAGCTTGTGCTTATTTTCATTTTATTTGAGTCTATTTCATCTGTTTTATTTTTCTATATACATTTGCTGCCATTTTTGTTTGGTTTATGACCAAGACTGTAGGTGTTAATCTTGAGGAATTTAATCCTGAGATTGAGAGGACTTTCAGAGCTACGAGAAATCAAGGTAGAATTTCAGAAGCTATTGAGATTATTCCTACTCATTCAAGCAGTCCTATGTCAGAACATCAGAAAACTATGAAGGAGCTTGCAGCCCCTGATGATGCTTTTCAGTATTCATGTATTGCTTATCCAGAATTAGCTGGTGATTTTGAGCTGAGATCAAGCCTTATTCATTTACTTCCAAAGTTTCAAGGACAATCTGGAGAAGATCCAAACAGACATTTGCATGAGTTCCATGTAGTATACTCCACCATGAAGCCTCAAGGGATTTCTGAAGAGGATATCAAATTGAGGGCATTTCCATTTTCTTTGATTGAGCAGCTAAAGACTGGTTTTACTATTTACCTACTGGACATGTTTCAAGTTGGATTGCCATGAAGAAGATATTTCTAAAGAAGTACTTCCCAGCTTCCAGAACAGCTATTATCAGAAAAAGCATCTGTGGTATTCAGCAAGTAGTAGGAGAGACCTTGTATGATTATTGGGAAAGATTCAACAAGCTGTGCTCAAGTTGTCCACAACATCAAATAAGTGAGCAACTTCTTATTCAGTGTTTCTATGAAGGTCTGATCCAAATGGATAGAATTATGATTGATGCTGCAGCTGGAGGAGCTTTAGTGAACAAGACACCAGATCAAGCTCGAGAATTAATTTCAAATATGGCGAAAAATTCACAACAATTTGGAAGTAGAGATCTTTCCACTAGAGGAGTGAATGAAGTCCAAATGGTCTAATGAACAAAAGGAGATCAAGAGTTATTTGATGGAGCTTACTTCTTTGGTGAAGCAAATGGCATTGAACAATATGAGCCAAAATCAAAATTTTTCAGTACCTTCACTTACAAACCAAGTGATGAGGTTGTGTAGCATTTGTTCAAGTCAAGAACATAACTCGGATTTGTGCCCAAACCTACAACAAGATGAATCATTAGCCACTTTGACTAGAGGACAATTTCAATCAAAGAATGACCCTTATTCATCTACTTACAATCCGGGTTGGAGGGATCATCCAAATTTGATGTATGGAAACTCATTCTATCAACAAAACCCTTCACAACAGTCCCTACAACAAAATCAGCCTTCTTTCCATCATTTACAGCAACCAAACCAAGGTTTTCAGCAGCATTCTCAATCATTCTAGCAACCCTATTTGAATTTTCAGTAGAACCAACCTTTGAATCAGCTACAACAGCAATTTTAGTCAAATTTCCAGAATTTTCAGCAAAGTCTCCATCAAAATCAGCAAGGTTTTTAACCTTCACATCAAGCTTTTCAACCATTCAATCAAAATTTTCAGCCTTTCAACCAACAATTTCAACCTCAAAGTCAGCAATTTCAGAGCTATAATTTTCAGCAACATCTACCTAATTCTCAGGCCAATTTCTAGCAATTTCAACAGCAATTTCAACCATTCAATCAGCCCCAACAACCTCCATTTCAAAATTCACAGCAACATCAAGGTTTTCAGCAACATAATCCTTCATTTCAGGGCCAACAAAAATCCCATGCTAATCAAGAGGGTTATGGAGGTTCTAGTGGGGTGAATGCTTAACAACAAAGGCTAGAGGAGATGATGCAACAAATTCTTCAGCAACAACAAATTTTACAACAACAACAAGGTCAACAAAAGAATGATTCCACCCTTCAAAACATTGAGAGACACATTGGTCAACTAGCTAGTGGGATGAATCAAATGCAAGCCTCAGGATCAAGTCAATTACCTTCTCAAGCTACTCCTAATCCAAAGGGAAACGTTAGTGCCATCACATTGAGGAGTGAGAAGGTTGCTTTAAGTTCAAATGTTCCAAGGGTTGATTTTTCTGAAGAAATTCCAGCAGCTATTTTTCCAACTCATTTCAACCCCAAAACCAATTCTAAATCAGTTGGAAGTGATCCTAGATTGAGCCTAACTCCTTCTTCAATTGATCCTGTGATTTTGGTGGAAAATGAAGGAGAAATCAATGGAAAAAGTGAACCTACAGCAGCTACATCTAGTGGAATTCCTACTCAAGATCATTTTCCAAAAATTTTAGCTCAAGTGGAGGAATCAAGGGTTCCTTTACCTTTTCCACAGCGCAAGACTCAAGCTAAAAAGCACGTAGAGGAGGAGAAGGTCAAGGAGTATAATGAGCTTGTAAAACTTTTTAGTAAGGTGGAGATTAATGTGCCTTTGTTGACCATGATCAAGCAAATTCCCAAGTATGTTAAATTTCTCAAGGATTTGTGTGTGCACAAGAAGAAGCTAAAGGAAAATGAATTGGTCAGTTTAGGGAAGAATGTCTCAGCTCTTATTCATTCTATTCCTCAGAAATGTGAAGATCCAGGGGTATTTACTGTATCTTGTGAGATTGGGAGGACTCTTTTTCATGATGCTATGTTAGATTTGGGAGCCTCTATTAATGTGATGCCTAGATCAATTTTCCAGATGCTTGGTATTAGACCTTTGCAGCCTACAGGAGTAGTTATTCAGTTAGCAGACAGGAGTCAGACTCACCCAGCTGGAATTATTGAAGATGTATTAGTGAAGGTGAAGGAGCTGATTTTTCCTTCGGATTTCTATATCTTGGACATGGAGGGGGATTATTTAGCAACTAGATCTCCACTTATTCTTAGAAGACCATTCTTGAAGACTGCAAGGACAAAGATTGATGTATATGCAGGCACACTTTCTATGGAAATAGGAGACACAGTGGTCTAGTTCAATATTTTTGATGCTATGAAGCACCCAAGAGAGGATCATTCTATCATGCGCATGAACATTCTAGATGAGTTGGTTGATGCAGATTATTTGCTGAGGGAGCTTCACTTGATATTCCCAGAGGATATTCTAGCTCAGATGAGGTTGAGGAGGCATTTGCTTTAGAGGAGGCTGATTTGGAGATTATATCTGATTCACTTTTAGTTGGAGATGATTTTTTAGGTGTAGGGGATTGCACAAAGCCCCAGGGATCACCTACATTGATTGATATTTTAGGAGATTCAGAGGATAGGTGTGAGAGTGTAGGGGATTGCATTGAGCCCCAGGGATCACCCATACCTTCTGAGCAGTCACAGATTGAGTTAAAACCGTTGCCAGATCATTTGAAGTATGTTTATTTGGGAGAGGAGCAGAGTTTACCTATCATCATCACCCAGAACTTGGATTCAGAGCAAGAGGGCAAATTATTGCAAGTTCTGAGGCAGCACAAGAGAGCCATTGGGTGGACACTAGCTGACATACCTGGTATTAGCCCAGCTATTTGCATGCACAAGATATTTTTAGAGGAGAATGTCAAACTAATCAGGCAGCCACAGAGAAGGCTAAACCCACTGATTTTAGATGTTGTAAAGAAAGAGGTGACTCGACTCTTACAGGCAGGTATTATATACCCTATTTCTGATAATAAGTGGGTTAGCCCTATCCATGTGGTGCCTAAGAAATTAGGAGTGACAGTGATGGAGAATGAGAGCAATGAGTTAGTACCCACCATAGTGAAGAATTCATGGAGAGTTTGTATTGACTACAGGAAGCTGAACCAAGTCACGAGGAAAGATCACTATTCCTTGCCTTTTGTTGATCAGATGCTAGAGAGGTTAGCAGGGAAGTCTCACTATTGCTTCCTAGATGGATACTCAGGTTATTTTCAGATTTGCATAGACCCGAAGGATCAGGAGAAAATCACTTTCACTTGTCCTTTCGGTACATTTGCTTATAGACGCATGCCATTCGAACTTTGCAATGCTCTAGGGACTTTCCAGTGGTGTATGGTGAGTATTTTTGGTGAGTTATTAGAACACTGCATGGAAATTTTCATGGATGATTTTTCTGTATTTGGCACATCATTTGACACTTGTTTGGATAATTTATCTAGGGTTTTACATAGATGCATTGAAACTAATCTTGTTCTTAATTTAAAAAAATGTCATTTTATGGTAGAGCATGGTATTGTCTTAGGTCATATAGTCTCTAGGAAAGACATTGAAGTAGATCCTGCTAAAGTTAGTGTTATATCTTCTTTATCTTACCCCATATGCATATGGGATGTTAGAGCTTTTCTTAGCCATGCAGGATTCTACAGGAGATTTATTAGAGACTTTAGTGAGATTGCTCGCCCGTTGACTAGACTTTTGCAAAAAGATGTGGATTTTTATGTTGATGAAAAATGCAAAGAAGTTTTTTAGAGATTAAGGGAGACTCTTATTTCAGCTCCTATTATTAGACCCCCTGATTAGAATTTACCTTTTGAACTAATGTGTGATGCTTCTAATTTTTCTGTAGGAGCTGTACTTGCACAAAGGGTGGATAGAGCGCCACATGTCATTTGCTATGCTTCCAAGACTTTAGATGCTGCCCAGGCTAACTACACCACCACAGAAAAAGTGCTCCTTTCTATTATTTTTTGTTTGGATAGATTTAGATCATATTTACTATGTTCTCATGTTATTGTATTTTCTAATCATGTAGTCTTGAAGTATCTTCTAAAGAAGCCAGATGCAAAGCCTAGATTAATTAGATGGATGCTTCTACTTCAAGAGTTTGACTTGGAGATTCGAGATAGGAGTGGCAAGGAGAACTTGGTAGCGGATCATTTGAGCAGAATAGAGGGATATGGACACCCTACCACCATTGATGATGATTTCAGAAATGAGCATCTTCTAGTGATACATGGTGAGTCGCCCTGGTATGCAGATCTAGTTAACTATTTAGTAGCTCAAATTTTGTAGTGATCAAATAATTAGAAGATGCATACCTGACCATGAGTTTTATTCAGTTCTTACATTTTGTCATTCATCAGCCTGTGGAGGACATTTTGGACCACAAAGAACTGCTAGAAAAGTTTTGGAGTGTGGATTATATTGGCCTAAATTATTTCATGATGCTTACTTATTTTATAAAAATTGTGATAGATGTCAGAGAACAGGAAACATAGGAGCTAGGAATGAAATGCCCCAACAAACTATGCTTTTTTGTGAAATTTTTGATGTATGGGGGATAGACTTTATGAGACCTTTTCCTGCATCTTGTGGATATTTGTATATTTTACTTGCTGTTGATTATGTTTCTAAATGGGTGGAGGTTATTCCCTCCAGGACTGACGATTCTTGTGTTGTTGTTAATTTTGTTAGGTTACATATTTTTTGTAGGTTTGGAATTCCAAGGGCTATCATAAGTGATCAAGGTTCACATTTTTGCAACAAGCACATGAAGGCTTTGCTTAACAAGTATAGGGTTGTGCATAAAGTATTTACTTCCTACCACCCCCAAACTAATGGACAAGCCGAAATATCAAATAGAGAGATCAAGGCAATTTTGAAGAAGACCGTTGGGCCTAGTAGGAAAGATTAGAGCAAAATACTTGATGATGCATTATGGGCCCGGACGACATATAAGACACCCATTGGAATGTCTCCCTACCGGCTAGTTTATGGAAAAGCTTGTCACTTACCCGTGGAGATAGAGCATAGAGCTTATTGGGCGGTGAAAGCTTGCAACTTTGATGCAAATAAAGTGGGAGAAGAAAGGAAGCTACAACTTCAAGAACTTGAGGAGATAAGACTAGAAGCATATGAAAACTCAAGGATTTATAAGGAGAAGACTAAGAATTTTCATGATAAGCATATATTGAAGAAAGAGTTTCAAATTGGCGACAAAGTTCTTTTGTACAAATCAAGACTCAAATTGATTAAAGGTAAGTTGAGGTCTAGATGGGAAGGTCCATTTCTTGTTACTAATATTTTTCCTTATAGTGTTGTTGAGATTAAGGATGAGGCTAATGATTTCATTTGGAGAGTTAATGGCCACCGGCTCAAGAAATACTTTGAAGAAGTGAAAGAGCTAGATGTGGATGGATTGGACATCAAGGATGCTATCTACCCAACCTAAAGGGGAGTTTTATCTTTCTTGCACTTCTATTTCATTGTATATATCATTTTTATGTATTCTAGAAGTAAATCTTTCTTTTAAAGTGAGTTTTTGCTAATAAATGTTTAGGTAGCGTAGAATGAATAAAGGGTCATTGTAGATACCATTTTATCCTTTTTGGCACCTTATTTTTTGCATGATTTGGAATAAATGTATCCCTCTAGATTTTTTTTATATCATTTTAGAGTCCTTTGAAAGTGAATTAAATTTGGTTGTTAAAACTTACGATTTGAGCCAATGGATGAAAATTCTTGGATGCTTGAGTACTACTTAGTTATGGACTCTAGATTGATGACTTGAGATGAATTCTTTCTACCTAGTGAGGATTTGGCCTAATTTTTGTGATACACACATGTGATTATACTCTAGAACTTGCTTAGGTTCTTTCAAAATTATATTTCTATGATTGGACCACATTTATAGAAGTGAATCACTTTGTTTCCTTTCTCATATCAATTTTTACAATATTCCTTGTTGATCCACTCTATAGTCTATTTTCCTTCCCCTATTTTTCTGTTTATAACTATATTCTCCATGGACTTGGGTGCTTTGATGTTTCTTGATGTTACTTTGCCCGGGACGGTCAAAAGCTAAGTATGGGGGAGGTGGCTTTATTATTTGATGTTACAAGTTCTAAGTGACTAGAGTTTTGAAGTGTATTGGGAATGAAAAGGGAAGTGTATAGATTGCCTTTCATCTGTCAAAAAGGTGGCTTTATTATTTGATGTTGCAAGTTCTAAGTGACTAGAGTTTTGAAGTGTATTGGGAATGAAAAGGGAAGTGTATAGATTGCCTTTCATCTGTCAAATGATGAGAAAAAAAGAAGGAAAAAAAACTTGTTGGCACAAATGGAAGGATTTTGATGTGGTAGATGTTGAGTCATTCTTGAGCTTTGGTCTTATTATGGTGATTGAAGGCAACACAGTCAGAAGACTATGGAGTTACCTACGTTTTCTACAAGGGATTTCAGAGAACAAGGTTACCACTCTTGGCACCAAGCTTGTTTGAAATTCTGTTAATGATTCCTCCTACTTCATACTTGAAGCAATGCGGCAGTGGTTTGGAAATGAGTTGGAGAATGTTCAAAGGTATATTTATCTAGCCTTCATTTCACAAAGCTCTATGGTTAACTTAAAAATTCTCAGAAAAAAATTTGCTGTTGCTAATGAGGAGCTGGCACAATTTGGATATGGGCTAGCTGAAGATTGCTTGATTTGGTTAACTAAATATTGTTATCAAGAAAGGAAAAGGATTTCTTTGCACGACTTAAAGAAGTAGAAGAAAATTTGAGAAGGTGTGAACAAGCTGAGCACAGAATGACTGAAAAAAATAGAAAAAATTAGCTGCAAACAAAAATAGAACAGCAGCTGGAAGGAGAAAAAAAAGGAAAAAAAAGAAACATGAAGTGGAAGTAAGTGATGGGTTAGATTTCTGAATTTGAAGATGTGAATAAGGAGATAGTTGGATTTAAGATGTTATTGATTGAAAAGAAACAAAACCTTTGGCAGAAATCAGTTTCATACAGCTCAGTTTCAACTACTAATCAGACCCTGATCGGTCACCAATCCGATCAGGGAAGAGACTGATCGGTCACTCTGACCAATCAGAAGGAGCTCAGTCCGATCAAAGGCAGTCCAGAACGATTAGAGGAGTGACTGATCGGTCTCCAAACCGATCAGATGAAGGCCAAAAAGATAAGGAAGAGCCTGATTGGTCTCTTGACCGATCAAAAAGAGTCTGATCGATCTCTTGACCGATCAGAAGAGGGAAAGAAGGGCAAAGTTCATCTAGTGACACTCTTTAGTATCCAAGTCTTCCACTTTCTTTAATTTTCATCTTCTACATTTCTATATCATTTTATCATTCCATATTTCCTAAACTTGTTTGAATAAGCTTTTGTAGGTGTGGATCCAAGTCAAGAATGATGGTGGAGAGTAGAATATAAGCAATCTTATGGTAGTGCAAGAACCATGATTGTGTTTGAGTGAGCTCTACTTTCATCAAAAATGTAGAACTTAGGAAGAGAGCCACCCAAAAATTCCCTTGAGAGGATTTGTGAGTTTAATTCATCTCAATTAGTCATGAATGATGAAGTATACTAAGTTGTTGACTAAGGACAAGATTCTAGTCCATTGAGTTTAAATTTTTGAGAATCGACAACCCTAGGTAATTTCTTTTCAATTGCTTCTAACTATGATCGAGACTAATCTAGGGGGTACATGATTAGTTAGCTTGTGCGAGATGCCTAAGAGCAAGTGTGGGCTCCTTGATAATTATCATTTTTGCTAATCAAATTAGGCTCTCAAATTCATGTTTTGATCCCTTTTACATGCTTAATCTTATATTTACACTAGGTTCCATGAGTTAATTCTATTTTTGGTTTTGGATGCAAATCTTTGTATACTTGAGATGTTTTGTCATTAAATTTGAATCTAATTTTATAGGCTTTGAATGATCATGGACCTAGATCATTTGGATCGAGTTTGAGTCAGAATTGGATTCGGATCAAGACGATCAAGTATTGGAAGAATGTGGGTCGTCTAATCAAGAAACGGTGAGATCTAAGTCATCTGTCAACTTCTGATCAATCCGAGCTTAAGATAGGGTTAATCAAGTCTGTAGATCAAGATCTGAAGCTTTGGTCCCAATTAGAAGCCATCTGACCGTTGGATCAAGTTTAAGAGAAGTCTAAATCGTCCATTCAAGAGGCAGAGAGATCTGAGCCATCCGTTGCAGATCAGATCGATCCCAGCTGAGGAGAAGCAGATCCTGACCATTAATGGAGATCTGGAAGGTTTGGACTCAATCCGAGTAGATCCGACTGTTGGATGCAGCAAGGATGATCATAGCCGTTCATTTCTAACTGTTAAAACAGAACTCCTCCTCAGATCTGAGCTCTGTCGCGTATCACAAGTGTTCTTCCAGTTCTTTTTGTTCTTCGTCTATTCTTGGCTTTCTTCTTCGATTTCTTTGTGCGGCCACTGCAGATCCAAGTAATTTTCCATATTTCAAATCACAGAATCGATTTCCCGAGAAGTTGCGATCCCATCTCGTCGCTGCCAAGCTCCGGTGAGGGTTTCGCCAGAGTTTGCTTCATCCAATCAACTCCTGATTGAATGTCTTCATTGATTGGAGCTATCAGATCATTGAGAGGGGTTCTCTGAAGAGTTCTGAGCGTTCCGGAGCCACAATCGCCATCCGATTCATCGAGAAGGAGGAGATCAGAGGAAGAGTTCAACTGCGCATCAAACCAACGCAAATCGACCGTGGGAATTGATTTCTTGTGTGATTTTCGAGATAGAAGGTCTCTAGCTCGACTTTTGAGTGACGACAAGAAGGAATTCTCGGTTAAGAACTTGATTTGTAGTTTAGATTTTGATTCTGAATTCATTTCTGTAACTGTTTTACTCTACATCAATTCACTTTCAGAAACTGATCGGTCTGTTTGACCAATCCAGACATCATTTGATCGATCTGTTTGATCGAAGGATTGCATCTAATCGGTCTGTCAACCGATCAGGCAAGTCATAGCTTAATTCAATCCTGTTTTCGTTAGCAAGTTTTGTTCCAACTTCAAATTTCTACAATTTAGCTTCTTATCTTAAGCTTTCCTGCCTTTGTCATCAGTTCTTAAAATTTTAATTTCAAAGTATCAAATTGAATTGCTTAGTTCTCAATTAGGGATAAGTTTAGTTTCCTTGATTTAGTTGTCAAATAGCTTAAACATAGTTTTCGCAATTTCCTAATCCATTTTCCTTGATTACACACACTTAACTAGTCCTTGGAAAAATACGACTTGATGCCCCTATACTACATTTTAATTTTGTGAGCTAAGGGTTTTCAACTAATAAATATCTAAATTTGAGGCTCATTTATGACACTCATGATTGTGGGCATCATCACTCCTACTCCAAGGTGTTAGTGCAATCGACCCAAGTGTGATCGGGTAAGATCATGAGTTTTGATGTTTTTGTCAATATGATTAAGTTAGGGTTCCATGTTGATCTAATATGTGTATGTGAGTGTGCATGTTTGTAGGATACACATAGACATAGTTGGATGTCTTCGAGGCCGGTGAAGGATGGCATGGGTAGACAAGCCGTGGGCTTGCATGCATTCAAGGGACCGTGGACAAAGCAGGGATGATGAGCTGAGAGAAGCGGACTTCGAGGCATACATGAAGGATGACATGGGAGACAAGCCGTGGGCTTGCATGCATCCGAGGGACGAGAGCCAAAGTCGAAGAGGGATTGAAGGCAACAGGTCGAGGCTGCTGGAGCAGGGATGATGAGCTGAGGGAAGCGGACTTCGAGGCATACGTGAAGGATGACATGGGAGACAAGCCGCGGGCTTGCATGCATCCGAGGGACGAGAGCCAAAGTCGAAGAGGGCTTGAAGGCAACAGGTCAAGGCTGCTGAATGAAGGGTCAACTGAGTCATGAGGATTCGAGTGCTGAGAGAACTGTGCTCGGGAAGGGAAATCCTAGGGTTCGAGTACTGAGAGAATTGTACTCGGGAAGGGAAACCTTAGGTGGCAGTCGACTAATGCTTAATCAGTCAACAAAGGTAGAGCACAGAAAGATCAGTTGACTGATACTTAATCAGTCGACTGATGCAGTCGACTGGCGCAGTCGACCAATATTGGTGTCGACCAGAATGTGAATCATTAGGTCATGACATTTGAATTAGCGAGGACCAGTCGACTGCCCAAGGGGCAGTCGACTGGTAACGGTTAGAACAGTATCGAGCTCTATTTAGGAGAGCTCATTTTTTACTGTTCTTCCTTGGCGAAACAAGCTTGGTCAAAGCTTGTTAGTAGCCTACAAGTGCTCAGACATTGTCAAGGTATTGTGGCGAGGTTTCTCCACCCACAAGGAGCGGCAAGAGCTAGTCGGAGGTGTTTCGGGGAATCATCCACCGAAGGATCGGGATCGTCCACCTTATAGACAGCCGTGGAGTAGGAGTTTCATCTCCGAACCATGTAAAGGTGATGTGTTAGCATTATTTTAGTTTATATTTGAGATTTCCGCTGGCGCTTGCTAACATTTGTAGGAAGAAAAATCGAAAAGTAGCTATTCACCCCCTCTAGCTAAATGACAAGGTCCCAACAAGTGGTATCAGAGCGAGGTTCGCTCATCTACGGTCTAACCGTCGAGAGAGAAGAAAGCTAGAGGAAATGGTGATTGAAGACAGATTAGGGGATGATATCAATATTCCACCTTCCTACGATCGCGAGTGTTTCGAGTATTGGAAGATGCAGACAAAGACATGGTTTGGTATGGATTGGAATTACATGATCGTGCTAGAAGTGCCATTCGAAGTTCCAAGAGATAAGCACGGGAAAAGACTCCGACCAAGATATTGGAATAAGGAGCAACAAATCCAATCAAAGGCAAACGAAAAGGTAATTTCAATATTACTTAATATTCTTCCTAATGATATAATCAATTGTGTAGGTGAATACAAGAACGCACATGAATTATGGAGTAAGATATTAGCACTTCATGAAAATCCTACACAAGCTTAAGTAGTGGAGGAGCCAAAAGAAATGAGCTTAATGGTCCAAGAAGAGGAGAAGGGTCAATCGGATGAGGAAAGAAGCTCAACATCCAAAGAGGAAAAGAAAGAGGAAAATGAGTCATCTATCTCCTCAAGTGAAGTGGCACAAGAAGTTGAAGAATCACCCACTTCATCAAAGGAAGAAGAGGAAGTCTCCACTTCAAGGATTGAGGGGGAGGAGAGACCATCCTCAATACCGAAGCAAGAAGAAGCATCCACCTCCACCAAAGCAAGGTCAAAAGATCATATTATTTACTTTGGATGCAACAAGAAGGGACACTACAAGGACAAATGCCCATTAGGTAAAAAGGAGGTAAACCTTAAACCCAAGTCAATTTCTTTAACATCTAACATGGGTTGTAGGGAAAAGAAGGAGAAGAAGCACATTAGGTGTTTCGAAGTATATCGAAGTATGATTGGTAGTCTACTTTACCTTACAGCCAGCAGACCTGATATTCTTTTTGCTGTAGGAATGTGTGCCAAATACCAAACCTGTGCTAAGGAAACGCACTTAGCAGCCCTAAAAAGAATACTTAGGTACATTAAGGGCACCCTAAATGTAGGGATTTGATATCCTAGGACCTTAACTTTTGACCTATCAGGATACTCAGATTCTGACTATGCTGGTTGCAAACTAGATAGAAAGAGTACTGTTGGTGTAGGAAGCACCATATCAAACCTTGTTTTGATATTGACAAAGGGTTCAAAGTTAAGTATTATTTGTGATCTAATAAAGTTACTCAAGTGTGCAGGAAAGTCCTAGTTAATCTAGGCAAGAAGTCCTGGCCGCGGGCTGAGCAACTAAGTCCTGACGTAAGGTTGGGCACTAAGTCCTGGCCGAAGGCTGGGCACCTAAGACCTGACCAAGGGTTGGGCACTAAGACCTGGCCGAGGGTTGGGCATCGAAGACCTGGTTCGAGGAATTGGGCACTAAGACCTGGCCGAGGGTTGGGCATCAAAGACCTAGTCGCGGATTGGGCATGAATACCTGGTGAGTAAAGCTGGGTAAAAGTCCAACCGGAGGAGCCGGTTGACAAAAGGTAAACTCTTCTGAGAGGAGTAGGTGAGGACGCGTTCCATTTGGGAGACCTGAAGTCAGAACCAAGATAGCTACGGCTGTAAATATTGACTAATATTCTTGCTTTGGTTGTTTTGGAACTAACCTTGGTTGCAGGACCGAAGGAGTGTGTTTCTGCAGCTCAGAACGCCCCAAAGGAGAGGGGCAGGTAGCTGGGCTAGGCGCCTGGCAGGTCCCGGGCGCCCAAGGTGAAAGGCCAAAACTGCAATTAAGCAAGAACGCTTCGAAATCACACTGGGCTAGGCGCCCAGGAGGTCCCGGGTGCCCAAGGTCAAAGCCAAAGAGTAATCGAAGCAAAATCAGCCACGAAGCTAGCGGACCAAGTCAAGCTAGGCGCCCAGGAGGTCCCGGGTGCCCCAGTCAGCTCCAGAGGTCGATTCGAAGGGGATAAGCGTTGACCAAGCTGCGGATGAAGATTCTCCGATCTGAAGGCATGTGTCAGGCTCCCCCAGTGAATCAGGCGCCCCCAGGAGCACTATAAAAGGGGCTCGACCCCAAGGCTTCAAAAACACAACTTTCTAACGCCTCCAAGCTTTTCGTTCAAGCGCTCTGCTTCGGCAAACTCTGATCTCGAGATTCCAGCACCGACGACGACCCTCTGCTCCAAAGTATGATCCACATCGAGCGTCGGTAACGAAAAGTGTAACTCTTTTATTTACTGCAATATTCTTGTACCAAAATCTGTAAACCTTTGCGCGATTATAGAATTGCCCGTAGTAAATGGTCAAGGACCGTGGGCCTTGGAGTAGGAGCCGACCGCGACTCCGAACCAAGTAAAATACTTGTGTTCTTTGTGTGATTGTTTCATTTCTGCTGCATTTTCTCTTATTCTTATCCGAAAAAGTTTTAAACGATATTCACCCCTCCTCTATCATTTTCTCGATCCAACAAGTGCAAGTGGAAGCTGCCAACTTTTAGGAAATAGTCTAGTGAGTTGGTGCAGCAGAAAGCAGCACTGTGTAGCTCTATCCACAACCGAAGCTGAGTATGTTACTTTAGGAGAGTGTGTAGCATAACTCTTATGGATGATGCACACTCTTAAGGACTTCTAGCTTGATTACACCCAAACCCAAGTCTACATTGATAATATAAGTTCAATTAATCTAACTAATTAAGAACCCAATCCAACACTCTAGAACTAAACACATAGAAGTTAAACATCACTTCATATGAGATCATATAACAGGGGTGAGATAGTCCTTAAGCATGTAGACTCAAAATCTAACTTAGCTGATATCTTCACCAAACCCTTACCTGAGTCTAAATTCAGCTCACTAAGAAGGCAGTTAGGGTTATGCTTGGTAGAATAGGAATGCTCTACTTATGCTTCTTTTCAAAAAACTATTTTATTTCTTATTTCATTTGAAAAATCATTCTTTTTATTTTATTTAAAATAATTTTCCGACTTAGTTTTTTTCAAAACTTATCCCCTTCAAAACTAGGGCTTTTTCGCAAATGGAATTAGCTTAGGCCCTAACCCTAGAACTGCATACACCTATAGATCTAGAAGCCAGCATCTCACAAGCACCTTAGAGTACTGTTGATTGATAACCTAGACTGGGTTGAGATGCTTAGGTCTATGCCTTGATTCAAGATGCTTTAAGTCAGTGCATCTGCAGTAATTGGGGCACTAAATACCAATTAAACAGTAATCAGGTTAAGTGTCAAGCTTAGAAAATCTAACTTGATCAGATCACTTATCGTGACTAACCCTAGTGAAAGCTACTATTTATAACAGTTAGTAAGTAGTTAACTGGGTTAGACAGGACCCGAAAGAGAAAATTTAAATAGATTTGGTCCAGTGTATACTTAGAATTGATTCAGTACAACACCTTACTTTTATTACTTATTTTTCTTGCTATATTTTTTTTGATATATGGCAAAGGGGGAGATATTGGAAAGGAGAGGAAAGAAGGTTTTAAATTTTTTTTTCAAACTTTTTATCTCCTTTTTCAAAAAGTAAAGTAATTCAAAATCACTTTGGAAAAATTTTCTAAGTGTTATAAAATTCAAAATTTTGCTTGAAAATTTTTCTAAGTATTATAAATGCATGAAAATTTTCTAAGTGTTAAGACTTCAAAATCAGTTTAGAAAATTTTCTAAAGTACTTAACTCAAAAGTGTTTTGAAAATTATTTTAAGTACTTAACTCAAAAGTGTTTTGAAAATTCGTTTAAGTACTTGTTTTCAAAATTCTCTTAAGTACTTAACTTAAAATTGGTTTCAAAATATTCTAAGTACTTACTCTAAATTTTTTTTGGTGTAAAATTTTCTAAGTGTTTTAAAATTTCCTTGAAAATTTTCTAAGTGCTAAAGCTAAACATGTAGAAAATTTTCTAAGTACCCAACTCAAAATATTTTTTGGAAAATTTTTCTAACTTAAAAAATCCTGTTTTGAAAATCTTCTAAGTATTGAAAACCTAAAAAACTTTTCAATTTTAGAAACAAAGACTTAGAAACTTTTTCAAAAACCCCACGAATGTTTGAAAAACTCAGAGGGAGATTTCTTCCAGGGGAGGAAATTAAAACTGGTACTTTACTTAATAGTTGTTTAACTTAACTTTTTGAACCGGGTTGCCATAAATCAAAAAGGAGGAGATTATTGGTGCAGGCAGCACCTAAGTCAAACCTGAGTTTTGATAATGGCAAAGGGTTCAGAAGTTAAGATGTTATTGTGTTCTAATTATGTTCACTAAGTGTGCAGGAAGAAGTCCTAGTCGAGGATTGGGCAAGAAGTCCTGGCAAAGGGCTGGGCAAAGAAGTCCTAGTCAAGGACTGGGCAAGAATGTAGGATCGGTGCCGTCGATAGAGGGGGGGGGTGAATATCGATCGTGAAAACCTTCGTAAAACTTTCGTTCGTTCTGGACTTAGAATATTAGTAGCAGCGGAAAATAAACAGAACGAAGAAAGACAAGACAGAGACACAGCGGATTTTTACTTGGTTCCCGACCCCCCAGGGTCAATACATCCAAGGCCTATGCACGGGAACGCCCGTCCACTATTGGTCTCCTTCCCGAACTTTCCGAAGTCGGAGAAACCCGACTTACAGTGCATGATTACAAGCAATAATATAGAAATTTAAGTATAGTAATTAAAAAGCAAACCAACGAGACAATGTCTGAAGCTCGGCCGATCTGGACCTCCGAAGTGTCACGCACCTCCTCCTGGAGCCTCCCGGTCGTAGAGCCTCGTCTCTAGCGTGTTGTCGTCGGTCAGAAGGCTTGGGATCGCTCTTGGATGTTGTTGTTGAAGCAGAGGGGTCGAAGCCCCTTATATAGGCCTCCTGGGGGCGCCCTGGACGTTGGGGGCGCCCCGGAAGACTTGGTCAAACTTTAACCTCGCGCCTACCTCATCGCAGCTGATAACAGCTTTGACCAGGGTGCCCCGGACCTCCCGGTCACCCTCATGATGGCTTATCCATGTTTTGGGTTCGAAACTGCAAATACAGCTTTGAACCAGGGCGCCCCGGACGCTCCGGGCGCCCCGCTTGACACCTGTTCTGCCTGCTTCACCTAATTGCCTTTTTTCTCTTTGGCTCAGGGCGCCCTGGCTGTTGGGGGTGCCCTGGATGATGGGGGCGCCCTGCTTAAAGCCTGCAAACTGGTTTTTTTGCTTGCTTTGTCTCCGGTTCTTGTTACCTGCAAGATACACAAACACAAAGCATATATACATATAATATTAGGCTTAAGGACTTGGTTCGGACTTCGGATTTGTACTAAACCCTAGGTCGAACTGGCACGAGTTCCCCTCCCCGAGAACTCGCCCTTGACCTACTCCATTCAGGAGACGGTTGCCACCCAGTCCTTCGGGTGGACTTTTGCTTAGCTTCCGATACTTCCGGACCTCGAGACGCCCAAACCCTGACCCGTCTCACTCCTATCCTTAGTCATCGCTCAGCTAAGTTGCTTAGTCCTTTGGACCAAGACTTCATTCCCTAGCAGCCCTTCGCCAGGTACCTAGCAGTCCTTCGCCAGGTCTTCATTCCTAGCAGCCCTTCGCTAGGTGCCTAGCATCCCTTCGCTAGGTCTTCTATGCCTAGCAGCCCTTCGCTAGGTCTTCTATGCCTAGCAGCCCTTCGCTAGGTGCCCAGCAGCCCTTCGCTAGGTCTTCTATGCCTAGCAGCCCTTCGCTAGGTCTTAAGGTTTCGATACCTAGCAGCCCTTCTCTAGGTCTTAGTGTTTCGATACCTAGCAGCCCTTCGCTAGGTGCCCAGCAGCCCTTCGCTGGGACTTAGGGTTTCGATGCCTAGATTAACTAGGACTTTTCTTCAGCTTTGGTTACTTCTCTCTTACTCCCCTTTGTCTGTTCAATGTATCACTGACTTAAGTGTATTGTCAAACATTAAAACACTTAAAGAGGAATATCATTTATGCAACTTGCACCAACAATCTCCCCCTTTTTGATGTTTGACAATAACTTAAGTTAGATTGGTTTAAGGGGCTAACTTACTATCCTTGGGGAAAAATTGACTTTAGTTTTGAACATATTTTTGATCCTCTAGAAAAAATAAGAAAAAATTTCTAACTTAACCATACCATACCTCTCCCCCTTTGTCATACATCAAAAAACACAAGAAAATATTTACACCAACAATGAGAAATTTTGGTTTTTTTTGAAAATACTTGGTGCAGAAATTTTGAAAGCATTGTATTTTCAATGATATATTGCATTTTTTGAAAAAAAATGCATAATTTTGAAAGAGATGCTTCGAAAAGTACAAGTAAAAATGATCTTTAACACCATGCAAGTACTTTTGAAGGAATTTGTAATTTTTTTTGAAAGATATAAAGTACTTTTTCAAATGCATAACTTTTGAAAAAAAATGTTATTTTGGAAAATATAAATATTATGCTTATTTTGTAAGTACTAACTATTTTTGAAAGAGATGAGACTTTGAGAAATATAAGTAATTTTTGAAACATAATATTTTACTTGACTAAGTTTCTTTTCCAGTCTGACACAATCCTGGGAAACCTTGTTGACTACAAGGACATTTTCCTAAGTGTCCTGGAAAATTTTCAAAGTCAAGTAAATATTAATAGAATTTTGAAAAAAATATGCTGGTGCATTTTGAAAAATGTGTGAACTTTTGAAGACCCAATATATTACTTGATTTGGTTTATCTTCCAGTCTGACACTATCCTGGAAAACCTTGTTGACTACAAGGACATTTCCTAAGTGTCCTGGAATTTCTTCAAACTCAAGTAAATATTGTTTCAAATATAATTTCATAGGTCACACAAAAATAATAGACTAATAGTATTTTGAAAGACTACTTATGTTTCTAGCAAGATTTGAAAATACAGCGCATGAAAACATTTGAGATATTCAATAATTCTTTTAATTTGATCTCCCCCTAAACTTAACCCAGTCCTGGGAAGCTTGTTGACCACAAGTACTCTTCCTCTAAGTCTTAAGGTTTGATTCAAATTAAAGAAATTATCTAATAATTTCAAAATAATTAATTAAACAAAATTATTTCAGAAGTTTGATTTATACTCCCCCTAAAGTTGACACATCCTAGGAGTCCTTGTAGATTATGAAGTGGACTTTCCTCTATGTCTTTAGGATTTATCAAAATCAAACAAGACAGATAAATTTTACAACATAAACCTTTTTCGAAAAACACAAGTTATAACGATTTAAAGCTCAGTTTTCGAAAACTATTTTCAAATAATAGTAATTTTTTACAGTGTAGTTTTCGAAAGCCAAAAAAAATGAAAATCACTCCCCCTGTATCTGATACCGTTTGACTCTATCTAAGTGCCTTAAGGAACTTTAGTGTTGTCCTAAGAGGCTTGTGTCTAATTGCATGAGTCAAACAATTTTTGAAAAGATATAATTTTTGAAAAACGTATAATATGTATATTCAATCAGACAAGCATGAATTCTATAAAAACATTATTATGTTGAAACACTATTTTGAAAATATATTTTTAGAAAAATATTCTAATGATTTTGAAAAACATTTTTGAAAAAGATTTTTCAATTTATTAATCTTTAACATCTCACCCATTTTAGATGTATCAATACAACAAGCATAGTTGCCTTATAGGTGTATTGTGAGATGCTTGAATCATTTTTCTTAATTTATTATTAACTCTAAAATTTAATTGAAGCTTGTGTTAGATTTGAATTTGACAAGAAGTAACTTGAATTTGAATTTCAAAAATTGGCTTCCAGGTCTTGGCGAGGCACTAGGCCTTCTTTGGCCGTAGCCTTATTGGATCATCAACCCTTTCCTTGACAAAGCCTTTTAATGAAATTTCATTTTCAAAATTACTTTTTGAAAAATTCTGGTCTAACTAGTTTGGGTCTTAGATCGGTAGCTTCGACTAGTTTCACCAGTCTAAAGAGACTAAGTATACTTGACCTTATTAGAATTGGCTTCCCTAACGTACTATCATCTCACCGTCACCCAATACTAGGTTGATCAAGTTTCAATTATTCTTTTTCCTATAGCCGTTCTAATATATGCATAAAATTTAAATATGAATGACATGTCATATATTTTAAAAGAATAGCAGATTCATGTTATGGCAGTTATGCATGAGTCAAACAATTCAAATAATTTTATTTAAGTTTCTAAAATATATCAAATTCTCGATTTGATACATGTCGAGTGAACCCGCGAATATGTCAACCCACTTTGACATATTTAATGTTATTAATTTTAACTGTTATAGTTTGGGTAAAATTTTATTTTAGTTTGAGTTTAAGTCATTTAAGATTTTAGTTGAGTTCAGGTTAATTAAGAATTGATTGGATTAGAAAATTAATTAGTCAATTCAGAATAAATGAATTTAAGTTTCAATTAATTTGGATTAAATTAAATTTGAATTTGAATTTAATTTAAATTTGAATTTGAATTTTAATTTAAGTTTGAATTTGAATTTAATTTAAATTTGAATTTGAATTTAATTTAAATTTGAATTTCGAATTTAATTTAAATTTGAATTTTAATTTAATTTAAATTTGAATTTGAATTTAATTTAAATTTGAATTTCGAATTTAATTTAAGTTTGAATTTTAATTTAATCTAAGTTTGAATTTTAATTTAATTTAGATTTAATTAAGATTTAATTTTAATTAAGATTTAATTTGAATTTAATTAAGATTTAATTAATATTTAATTTGAATTTAATTAAGATTTAATTTGAATTTAATTAAGATTTAATTTAGATTTAATTTGAAGTTAATTAAGATTTAATTTGAATTTAATTAAGATTTAATTTTAATTTAATTATTTCGAATGATTAATATTTAATTAATTTAAATTTAATTTAATGATTAATTAATAATTGTGGGTTTAAATTCATCATTTTCATTATTTCGAAAATGTCTTTTTCATTTTTATCTTTCTTTTCAAGTTTTTCTAATAATTTTAATTTATTTGAATTTTTGTAATTTTCATTGATTATGGCTTTTATCTTAGATAGTTCCATATCCTCCTTAAGCTTAGACCTTTCTATATCCTCACAGTAGGTGGAGTAGAATGGGCCACTAGTTTATGTTTTATAATAATATTCAATATTATCTATAATTAGGTTATCATCTAGGAGGATTTTATCTTTATTATCCTCAAGAATATTTTCAACAATTTTAGGGTCATCTTTAGAATTATCTTTAAGGTTTTCAAATTTAAATTCGGAGTTATCCTTAGGATTTTTGAATTCGGAATTATCCTTAGGATTTTCAATTTTGAATTCCGAATTATCCTTAGGATTAATTTTGTCTGAATTAAAATTATTGGAACTAATTTTATCAAAAAAATTATCAGAATTAATTTTCTCAGAATAGTTATCAGAATTAATTTTATCAGATAAATTATCAGAATTAATTTTATCAGATAAATTATCAGAATTAATTTTATCAAATAAATTATCAGAGTTAATTTTTTCAAATAAATTATCAGAGTTTATTTTATCAGATAAATTATCAGAATTAATTTTATCAGATAAATTATCAGAATTAATTTTATTAATTTCTGAATTGATATTCTGAATTAAACAATTAATTTATGATATTTTGATCATATTCATGTTTTGTAATTTAACATGCAAAGAGTTAATTTTACTATGCAGTAAATCTACTTTATTAGAAAAATTAACTACTTTATCATGGCAGTGCAGGAACTTGTAAAATTTTTGGAATATAAATTTTTTGTACCTTTGCCGGACATTTGTTATTGTAGTGTCCGAATTTTTCGCACTTGAAGCATTGCACGTGATCCTTGTTTTTCCGGACTCCTGGCGCTGGTATCTCCTTTGCCGCCGGTGACGAACGATTCTTATGAGTAGGGCACTGATTTTTGTAGTGCCCTCTCTCCCTGCACGTGAAACAGATAATATGGAATTTAAAACCAGACATTTAAATGAAATATACCTGATTCACCCCTGGGCTCCCCCTCAACTCCTGGCGTCGATGCTCCGTCGGCAGTTAGTCCGGTGAAGAGCGGCTCGGTTCTGATACCACTTGTAGGACCGGTGCCGTCGATAGAGGGGGGGTGAATATCGATCGTGAAAACCTTCGTAAAACTTTCGTTCGTTCTGGACTTAGAATATTAGTAGCAGCGGAAAATAAATAGAACGAAGAAAGACAAGACAGAGACACAGCGGATTTTTACTTGGTTCCCGACCCCCAGGGTCAGTACATCCAAGGCCTATGCACGGGAACGCCCGTCCACTATTGGTCTCCTTCCCGGACTTTCCGGAGGCGGAGAAACCCGACATACAGTGCAGGATTACAAGCAATAATATAGAAATTTAAGTATAGTAATTAAAAAGCAAACCAACGAGACAAAGTCTGAAGCTCGGCCGATCTGGACCTCCGAAGTGCCGCGCACCTCCTCCTGGAGCCTCCCGGTCGTAGAGCCTCGTCTCTAGCGTGTTGTCGTCGGTCAGAAGGCTTGGGATCACTTTTGGAAGTTGTTGTTGAAGCAGAGGGGTCGAAGCCCCTTATATAGGCCTCCTGGGGGCGCCCTGGACGTTGGGGGCGCCCCGGAAGACTCGGTCAAACTTTATCCCTGCGCCTACCTCGCTGCAGCTGATAACAGCTTTGACCAGGGCGCCCCGAACCTCCCGGGCGCCCTCATGATGGCTTATCCATGTTTTGGGTTAGAAACTGCAAATACAGCTTTGAACCAGGGCGCCCCGGACGCTCCGGGCGCCCCGCTTGACACCTGTTCTGCCTGCTTCACCTAACTGCCTTTTTTCTCTTTGGCTCAGGGCGCCCTGGCTGTTGGGGGCGCCCTGGATGATGGGGGCGCCCTGCTTAAAGCCTGCAAACTGGTTTTTTTGCTTGCTTTGTCTCCGGTTCTTGTTACGTGCAAGATACACAAACACAAAGCATATATACATATAATATTAGGCTTAAGGACTTGGTTCGGACTTCAGATTTGCACTAAACCCTAGGTCGAACCGGCACGAGTTCCCCTCCCCGAGAACTCGCCCTTGACCTACTCCTTTCAGGAGACGGTTGCCACCCAGTCCTTTGGGTGGACTTTTGCTTAGCTTTCGATACTTCCGGACCTCGAGACGCCCAAACCCTCTCCTGTCCTTAGTCATCGCTCAGCTAAGTTGCTCAGTCCCTTGGACCAAGACTTCATTCCCTAGCATCCCTTCACCAGGTGCCTAGCAGTCCTTCGCCAGGTCTTCATTCCTAGCAGCCCTTCGCTAGGTGCCTAACAGCCCTTCGCTAGGTCTTCTATGCCTAGCAGCCCTTCGCTAGGTGCCCAGCAGCCCTTCGCCAGGTCTTCTATGCCTAGCAGCCCTTCGCTAGGTCTTAAGGTTTCGATACCTAGCAGCCCTTCGCTAGGTGCCTAGCAGCCCTTCACTAGGTGCCCAGCAGCCCTTCGCTGGGACTTAGGGTTTCGATGCCTAGATTAACTAGGACTTTTCTTCAACTTTGGTTACTTCTCTCTTACTCCCCTTTGTCTGTTCAATGTATCACTGACTTAAGTGTATTGTCAAACATTAAAACACTTAAAGAGGAATATCATTTATGCAACTTGCACCAACAAAGAAGACCTGACCGGAAGTCGGGCAAAGAAGTTCTGGTCGAGGATTGGGCACGAAGTCCTGGCAAGGGGCTAGGCACCGAAGACCAGACCGGAAGTTGGGCACGAAGACCTGGTCAGGTGGATCGTGCAAAAGTCCAACCGGAGGAGCCGGTTGGCAAAAGGTAAACTCTCCTGAGAGGAGTAGGTGAGGACGCGTTCCCCATTGAGGGAACAGTAGGCGTCGGTTCGACCTAGGGTTCCATTTGGGAGACCTGAAGTCAGAACCAAGACAACTGTGGTTGTAATTATTACTTACTATGTTTTTGGGACTAACCTTAGTTGCAGGGTCGAAGGACTGATCGCCTGCAAGTGAAGGTTCTTCACTGGGCCTAGGTGCCCAAATGAAGTCAGGCGCCCAAATGGGCTCAGGCGCCCGTAAGGATAGGGGCGCCCAAGAGTGAAGGCAAATCCCAAATCATAGCTGCGAAGCCACTGAACCAAGGCGGATCAGGCGCCTTGAGGTCATGGGTGCCCCCATCAGCTCAGGCGCCCAAGTGGGGAGGTTAAGCGCTGACCAAGCCCGCAGATAAGGTTTCCCGAATCGAAGGGCACGTGTCAGGTGCCCCCAACCTATCAGGCGCCCGATAAAGCACTATAAAAGGGGTTCGACCCCAAGGCTTCAACAACACAGTTTTCTAACGCTCCAAATTTTTTCGTTCAAGCGCTACACCCCGGCAAACTCTGACTTCGAGATTCCAGCGCCGACGACGTCCCTCTGCTCCGAAATACGATCTACATCGGGCGTCGGTAACGAAAAGTGTAACTAGTTTTCATTTCTTGCAATATTCCTGTACTCAACTTGTAAACTATTTTGCGTGATTATAGTATTGCCCAAAGTAAATGGTCAAGGACCGTGGGCCTTGGAGTAGGAGCCGACCGCGACTGTGAACCAAGTAAAAATCCTTGTGTTATTTAGTGCATTCAATTATTTCCGCTGCATATTTTCTCTTTTCTCTATCCGAAAAAGTTTTAACGATATTCACCCCGCCCCCCCCCCCCCCCTCTATCATTTTTCTCGATCCAACAGTTGAAGAATCATCCACTTCATCAAAGGGAGAAGAGGAAGTCTCCACTTCAAGGATTGAGGGGGAGGAGAGACTATCCTCAGTACCGAAGTAAGAAGAAGCATCCACCTCCACCAAAGCAAGGTCAAAAGATCACATTATTTACTTTGGATGCAACAAGAAGGGACACTACAAGGACAAATGTCCATTAGGTAAAAAGGAGATAAATCTTAAACCCAAGTCAATTTCTTTAACATCTAACATGGGTTGTAGGGAAAAGAAGAAGAAGAAGCACATTAGGTATTTCACATGTGGTGAGCTAGGACACTACCACACCAAATGCTCAAGGAAAGATGAATTCAAGAAATTGGAGCATTTGAGGAAGTGGGAGAAGAAGGAGAAGGAGAAAAGCTCACATCAAGGTGAAGCTACAAGGGTAAGGGAGGTAATCTCTAACTTTAAGCATTTTTCAAATTCCTCCATGAATGGTAGAAATAATGAGAATTATTTACCTATGCCTAATTTTAGTTTTAGATATTGTGATAAGAATAGGACTAATGTTGTATCTCAAAACCCTAAGGAATTTATGTATCATGATAAACCTAGAATTTCTAGACCTAAGGACCAAAGCATTAATCCCAAGAAAGGGAGACACATGCCTAGACAAACGAGTAGATCTAGAAATGTCCAAGATGGACATGGGGATGATAAGGTTAAGAATCTAGAGAGGGAGAATCAAGCTTTGAGGGCAAAGCTTGGCAAATTAGAGAAAATCCTAGAGAGATTCATTAGTGGATCTAAAGGTTTAGGCATGGTGTCGGGTAGTCAAAACCCTAATAATGATAGATCGGGTCTAGGATACCAATCTATGAGATCAAATGCTATGGAAAAGTCATACACAAGGATGCCATATGAATATAGCAAAGGGAAAGCCAAAAATGGCAAGGGATGACCATTTAAAGGGGAGAAGAAGAACTTAACCAAGGACAAGGTATACAAAGTCAAGAAGGTTAGGGTTGTAGGTCAAGAAGTACCGGAGGTATACTGGTGAGTCTTGCCATTATAGATGAGTCACCTAAAGAGGTGACTAAGGCTAGGAGCTCAAGGGGGAGCTCTAGGAGTCAAGTTGGGATCCATGGTCAATGGATCTCAAGAGGGTGCTCCAAAAGGACTAGATGAATTATGTAGTGTGCCAAAGGATGTGGGGACAAATTTAAGTCTTAATCCTAGGGATTTGGCACATTAAAAGTAAAGTACCATGCATAAAAATGACATTGTCATCATATTGTATGAAGATTGGTTTTCAATGTTTAAATGTCATATAAATCAATGCTAAAGATGTATTGTGATTGGGTATGAGAAGAAACATTAAAGGGAAGTCAAAACTAGGACTTTAGGTTAAGGTTCAATTGAACCATTTAGATAGGTTTGAGTTTTGTGTCAATCTTGAGATTGGTAATAGATACATATGTGCATATATTTTTCCCAAGTAGACACGAGTACCATAAATCTCTCCATAAAATTTGGAAATTTTTGGAGATTTGTGAAATTTTTGGTGCATTTCTGAAGTTGGGTCAGAAATGCTGATAATATAGGGTATCAGTTGACTGATACAGAGGCAGTTGACTGGTACCGTTCTATCCAGAAACTAGGATATTCTATGCAGCAGTCAACTGATCCTTCATCAGTCGACTGATCTTTCTGTTTAGTTCAATAGTCGACTGGCCCTGGGGCAGTCGACTGATTCTGCGAATCTTTAAAAGAAATCCCCGTGCGGGGACGACCGAACCTAGGGTTTTAGGTGCCGTCCCTTGCTGCTACCTCTCTCCCCCGACCTCTCTAGCCACTCCAAGCCTTCCCAAGGTCCTGAAATCGAGTTTCTAGCCCTTCATCACCTTAGATCCAAGTCTAGGGCAAGAAAAGGACCTTCCTTGAGTCAAACTTGGTCATCATTCATCATACAACAAATGGAGTGACGGTAACAAAGTGTCTACCTTATTTTTCTCCATTTAGTTCATGACTCACGACTAACTCTCGATATGTTGCATGTTTTCCTTGTTTTTCTTCTTGATTGGGTCATTCATGGACATGCATACAGTATTTGCATTTTAGGGCTAGGTAAAAAAGAAGAGTTGGTGAGAGATCATCCGAACAGCCTCCCATAGATCTGGCGGCACCTCGGTTCTGTTCCGAGGCTTGCCGGCTTGTCTTTGAAAATGCTGATTTTATTCTAATGAATTGTAGATATCTCAATCGGTCATATTTTCAGGAGATTACTCCTCACATTATTGAGATCATCACACATTTTGGATTAGAAAAGTTAGTCTACTGTCAGCATTATGTCAACTTTGACCTCTGCAAGGAGTTTTATGTCAATCTTACATAAAGTAGTCCTGATGATGGGACATATGAGTCTATAGTACAGGGAGTTACCATTCCTTTTTCATCTGTATTGCTAGGATCATTTCTAGGGTGTTGGGTTTCAGAAAACCCATTTACATGTTTTCCCACTGTCACTGAGCCATTATCATTGTCTAATGTCACCATTGATCAGATTCATTGTCATTATTTTGATAATCCTCGACCTCTTCTAGAGCGTATTTTTATAGCTAGGCGAATGAGTCCAGTTAGCAACATCTTGTATAAAATTGTTCTAGGCTGCATTCTGCCTATTGTCACCAAGGGGAGGTCAAAGATTCAGCTACCTCACTTGGTGATGATGTATACGTTAGAGAGGAGGCTAGACATTAACATCGCCCGCCATGTATTTGCATCCATTGTACATTTTTCGCATGACGTCCATAGAAAGATCTACATGTCATTCGGTCATATTTTGACCGAATTCTTCTCATCTAGAGGTATTAGAGTCACTAGAGGTCAGACTCATACGCTGTCTAAGGACTACGACCAGATAGGTTCTCGGCAGCTCTACTTGGCTGGGATCGAGAGGCGGTAGGGAGTGATGGTCTGGCGACGTCGTCATGCTTCCTCCAACTCTGATGATGATGAGGAGGCTACTCCTGCTGCTGCACTTGCTGCTGCTCCTACTGGGATTATAGAGGAGCGGTTCTTCTGACTAGAGGCAGAGGTTCATGGACTTAGGGAGGACTTCCAGGGTTTTCAGGGGGAGGTTCACGGTCTTAGGGAGCACTTTCAGAGTTTCCAGCAGCGACAGGATGACATGTATGAGACGATGCAGCGTTGGAACCTGATGTATCAGGGCCCTCCTCCTCCTCCTCCTGGCGATGACGCATAGATTCCACATACCTTGGATGTGCTGGTGTTGAGAGTGTATTAGATTGAGCATGTTCTTCATTTGTCTCTCAAACACTATATTTTATATTGTAATATTTGAAGATTTTTGTAGCAATCACTTGTTGTTCCCTATGTAATTCATTTCTTAGTATTGCTTATATGACTTGTTATTTCCTTGTTATTATGGTTGCATGATGAATTTCAATATATCTTCTATCACATGATTAGGGTATAAAGGGGGAGCTTTTATCACTTTTTCTGTCTTGAGTGAGAAAAAGGGGAGGTTTGAAAACATTTCTATGTTTTAAATGGTTTGAGATAGACTTGGAGAACATAGAGGTTCAAACCTAGGATGAAAGGATGATACAAAGTTGAATGTTTTCAAAAGAATTAAAATTTTGGTCAAAAGTCAAGCATATTTGGTATTTTCATGAAAATATATTTTTCCAGGTTAGAATACATCATAAGAAATATGCTTGCAAAATTTTAGAATTTTTCGAATTTTGTGAAATTTTTTAGAGGTTTCTGAATTTTGGCTAGAATTTTAGACTATTGTGTATCAGTCGACTGCCCCTGGGGGAGTCGAATGATCTTTCCGTGGGATTACTGGTTGAAGGCACCAGTCGACTGGTAACTGACGCAGTCGACTGGTGCCGCTATTTTCTGATTTCTGGGGGTTTTCAGAAATACAAAGGTGCTCTTATTGATACCAATGGTTAGTATTGCTTAGGGCAATCATTTTGATGGTGTCAAAGGGGGAGAAATTGTGGTTCTAAGTTAGGTTTTAACTTGACTTGTGGAGTTAGTTTTTAACTTAACTTGTGGTTATGGAAAATTGAAAATTGTGTGTGGAGGGCATAGGTTAAGGGAGAGAATGCATGTTTATGCCGCTTAACTTGATGTTGGTGCAGGTAGCACCTAAGTCAAACCTGGGTTTTGATAATGATAAAGGGTTCAGAAGTTAAGATGTTATTGTGATCTAACTTGTTCACTGAGTGTGCAGGAAGAAGTCCTAGGTACACTAGGCAAGAAGTCCTGGCAAAGGGTTGGGCAAAGAAGTCCTGGTCAAGGACTGGGCAAGAAGACCTGACCGGAAGTCTGGCAAAGAAGTCCTGGTCGAGGACTGGGTAAGAAGTCCTGGCAAGGGGTTGGGCACCGAAGACCTGATCAAAAGTTGGGCAAGAAGACCTGACCGGAAGTTGGGCATGAAGACCTGGTCAGGTAGATTGGGCAAAAGTCCAACCGGAGGAGCCGGTTAGCAAAAGATAAACTCTCCTGAGAGGAGTAGGTGAGGACGTGTTCTCCGTCGAGGGAACAGTAGGCGTCGGTTCGACCTAGGGTTCCATTTGGGAGACCCGAAGTCAAAACCAAGATAGCTACGGCTGTAAATAATGACTAACACTCTTGCTTGGTTTATTTTGGAACTAACCTTAGTTACAGGGACCGAAGGATTGTGTTTCTGCAGCTCAGACGCCCCAAAGGAGTGGGGTGGTTCACTAGGCTAGGCGCCCGGGAGGTCACGGGCACCCAAGGTGAAGGCCAAAAACTACCAAGAAGCAAGACTACTTCGAAACCACACTGGGCTAGGCGCCCAGGAGGTCCCAGGCGCCCAAGGTGAAAGCCAAAGTGGTCATCGAAGCAAATCTGCCATGAAGCCAATGGACCAGGTCAACTCAGGCGTCCGAGAGGTCCCGAGCGCCCCAGTCATCCCAGGTGCCGAATCGAAGGGGATAAGTGCTAACCGAGCTGCGGATTGAGGTTCTCGCAGGTGAAGGCATGTGTCAGGCGCCCCCAACGGATCAGGCGCCCCATGGGCACTCTAAAAGGGGCTCGACCTCAAGACTTCCACATCACTGTTTCTCAATGCTCCAAAGCTTTTCGTTCAAGCACTACGCCCCGACAAACTCCGACTTCGAGATCCCAGCGCCGATGACGACCCTCTGCTCCGAAATTCGATCCACCTCGGGCGTCGGTAACAAAAAGTGTAGCAATTTTAATTTCCTAATATACTCTTGGTACTTCACTTGTAAATCTTTATTGCAATTATTGGATTGCCCAAAGTAAACGGTTAAGAACCGTGGGCATTGGAGTAGGAGCCGGCTGCGACTCCGAACCAAGTAAAAAATTGACTTGTGTTCTTGTGCAATTTATTTCTTTCCGCTGCGTATTTGCTCTTTCTTAGTCTGAAAAGTTTTTAACGATATTCACCCCCCCTCTATCATTTTCTTCGATCCAACAAGTGGTATTAGAGCGGGTGGCTCAAATCTGGTGCAACCACCAATTTGAGATTTTTTTTTCAGAATTTACGATTTTTTTTAATTTCTTTTTCAAATTTTTCTCGTTAATCGAGGTTGGTGCAACACCACTCGATCGCTTTCATTTCGATTAATTTTTCCCGCACTACTAATCCAAGACCAAGTCTTAGGACAAAGTTTCTTTGTTTTTGTTTATTTCAGAAATTATAATGGCTATGCAAGAGGGTTTCAGCACAGCCAGACCACCACTCTTCAGTGGAGAAGACTTCTCCTACTAGAAGAGTCGGATGGAAGTCCACCTGAAAACTCAGGTGGATATGTGGATTATTATCCAATCTGACCTTGAAATCCCCAAGAACGCTGAAGGAGTGGCACAACACTAATCAGAATGGGATGCCTCGCTGAAGAAAAAGATCGAAGCTGATGCAAAGGCAACCCAAACACTGCAATGTGGATTAACCAAGGAAGAACTGAACTGGGTGGGACCCTACAACAGCGCCAAAGAACTATGTGTTGGTGCAAGTTGCATTAGTGATGTCCTCCTGTAAGTGTTTTAATGTTTGACAATACATTTAAGTCAGTGATACATTGAACAAGAGAGAGTAAGCAAAGAAGGAGTAACCTAAGTGGAAGAAAAGTCCTAGTTAACCTAGGCACTAAGACCTGCTCGGAAGGTGGGCACTAAGTCCTGATCGAGGATTGGGCACTAAGTCCTGGCAAAGGGATGGGCACCGAAGACCTACTTGGAAGGTGGACACGAAGTCCTGGTCGAGGATTGGGCAAGAAGACCTGGCCGAGGGTTGGGCACCGAAGTCCTGGTCGAGGACTGGGCAAGAAGACCTGGCCGAGGGTTCAGCACCAAAGTCCTGGACTTAGGGTTTGGGCACGAAGTCTTGGTCCGAGGGACTGAGCAACTTAGCTGACCGATGACTAAGGACAGAAGTAGAGACGGGTCAGGGTTCGGACGTCTCGAGATTCGGAAGTATCGGAAGCTAAGCAAAAGTCCACCCGAAGGACTGGGTGGCAACCGTCTCCTGAATGGAGTAGGTGAAAGGCGCGTTCTCGGGGGTGGGATCTTGCATCGGTTCGACCTAGGGTTTCATGGAAATCTGAAGTCCGAACCAAGTCCTTAAGGCTAATATTGTATGTATATTTGCTTTGTGTTTGTGTATCTTGCAGGTACCAAGAACCAGAGACAAAGCAGGCGAGAGGCTGGAAAGCAGCCAACCCAAGCGCCCCTATTGATGGGGGCGCCCAGATCAAAGGCTAAAACCCAGTGTTGGGTTGAAAGCCTTGAAGCCAGGCACCCAGTATGATGGGGGTGCCCAAGCCAAAGAGGAAAATGACAGTTTCGTGAAGTAAGCAGAATAGGCTTCCAGTTAGGGGCCCGGGATGATACGGGCGCCCAAGTTGAAAGCTGTATTTGCTGTTTCGAGTTCGAAACACAGATAAGCCTTCACTCAGGCACTTGGGAGGTCCGGGGTGCCCTGGTCAAAGGTTTTATCAGCTGCGGCGAGGTCGGCGCGGGGATAAGGTTTGACCAAGTCGATAGGGGCGCCCCCAACGTATCAGGCGCCCCCAGGAGCACTATAAAAGGGGCTTCGACCCCTCTGCTTCAAACACACCTTCTGAGATCCATTCTGAACGTTCTGATCGATGACAAAGTGCTAAAGATGAGGCTCTACGACCGGGAGGCTCCAGGAGGAAGTGCGCGGCACTTCGGAGATCCAGATCGGCCAAGCTTCAACCTTGTTCTAGTCGGTTTGCTTTTTATTGTTCCGCATTTAATTTTCGATATCTATGCTTGTAATTATCAACAGTAAGATGGGTTTTCTCCGCCTCTGGAAATTTCGAAAAGGAGACCAATAGTGGACTCACGCCGAGTACATAGGCCTTAGACGTACTGACCCAGAGGGGTCGGGAACCAAGTAAATAAATCCCGCGTGTAATCTGTGTTTTGTTTTGTTCTTTATTTTTTGTTTTCCGCTGTGCTACTAACGCTCTAAGTGTAGAATGATCAAACGTTTACGAGTTTTCTACGAAGTTTTTCACGGTTGATATTCACCCCCCCTCTATCGATGGCACCGGTCCTACACTATGGAGCAAGCTGATTGAGTTGCACGAAGGTACCTCCGACACCAGAATCAGCAAAAGGGACCTACTACTGAACAGATTGTACACAATCAAAATGAACGAAGGCGAGTCAGCAGCACAGCTCCACGCCAGACTCCAGGAACTGATGAACGACCTGCACACAATCGGTCACAAGGTAGAAAACCGTGACCTTATCAGGTATACCTTAAATGCTTTCCCAAGAAATACTCTGTGGGCATCTATGATACATGCTTACAAGGTTTCTAGGGATCTTTCTAAAATTAAATTAGATGAATTATTTTCTGAATTAGAGTTACATGAGCAGACTAACTACACTGTGACCGAGAAAAGAATTGCTTTTCTTGCAAGTAAACTCCAAGGAAAGGTAGCCAAGAAAAAGACTCAACCTGCACCCGAGTCTGACTCGGACTCAGACTCAGATGATAGTGAAGAGGATCAACCCAAGCTGGTTCGGCTAGCCCGGGACTACTACAAGGAGCTGAAGCATCATACCAACAGAAGGAAAGCCAGCCGAAGAAAGGAAGATCCAGCTGAACCTTGATGGACCCAAAATAGATGTCACGAATGTGAGTCTCAAATTTAGATATTTATAAAACTGAAAACCCTTTGGCTAACAAAGATTAAAATGTAGTAGAGGGACTTCAGGTCATATTTTTCCAAGGACTAGTTGAATGAATGTTTAACTCGGGCTTGCAGATTTATTTTTCGTTTGATGTTTGGGGTTTCTAGATGAAATGGGGTTTTTGGCGATAAGAAAATGACAAAATGGAATAGACTAGAATGAACTCAACTAAAGCATTTAATGAACTAGGAAATTACTGAAACTAAACTTAACCTAATTGACAATTGGGCAAGTAAATTCAAACAATGCAATTGAAACTTAAAGAACTATTGCAGAAAAGTAAATTGCAGGAAGTTGAAACATAGAACGAAGCAAAACTTAAGAACTTAATCTTGAAATGAAAAGGAAACAATCTAAAGCAACTTGAAGAAATACATGTATAAAACCAAAGTAATCCTAATTAAACATCAAATCAAGTTCTAATCAAGTCTTCCCTTCGCCGTCACACGAAGGATGAGCTATGAACCCCTAGCTCACAAACCATTGAAGAAAACTCCCCTGCTCAGCTTGTTGTCGATCTTGCTGTTCTGCTCTCCCTGATCGGTCAACCCGACCGATCAGGTCTTCCTCTGATCGGTCACGGGACCGATCAGAGTCCTCTCTGTCTGATCAACCCGATCGGACAGTAGCTGAACACCGAGCTCCTCTTGACGCGCGGATTCACGATCGAGCCAAAACTTACAGAACTGCGTCGGAGAACCCCTCCAACACTCCTTCAGCTTCGGTAGATGGAAACCCCACGATCAATTAGAAGGAATCGGTGGAATGAGCTTACGCGAAACCCTCCCCTTTGCTCCTTCAGCTACGCGATTCATGTTAGCGAATTGAACAAGGAAATTACCTAGATGATCTGAAATCTTGAGAAGAAGTGAATCGATGTTGGCTGTGCGATCTAAGGAAGAAAACTTCAAGCAAAACGGTAAAGAAAATAAAGAACAAGGAAGAAAACTAGATCTGGCTACTCTGCTACTACGCGACGCCCGAACTGGCGAGGGAATTCCCTTTTAATTAAAACCATTTGAATTTGAACGGTTGAGATCTTCATTGCTCCATCCAACGGTCAGATCTTCTCCGATCTAAACCAAACTCCCCAGATCTTGATCTGTGGCTCTGATCTACCTGTCCTTAGCTCGGATCAACCAGATCTGTGGCGGATGGCCCAAATCTTCCCTTCTCTTGCTTGGACGGTCTAGAACATCTTGAGCTTGATCCAACGGTCAGATTGCTTCTGATTTGGATGAAAATTTCAGATCTTGATCAGTGGTTATGATTAACTCTATCTTGAACTCGGATTGATCAGAAGTTGACCGATGGTTCAGATCTAGCCGTTTCTTGATCGGACGGCTCATATTAATCCAAGCTTGATCACTTTGATCCGGATCCAATTCTAACTCAAGTTTGACCCAGTCTGATCTATGTCCATGATCATTTGAAGCCTACAAAATTAGATTCACCATTAATGCCAAAAATATCTCAAATATAGAAAGATTTGAACCAAAAGCCAAAATCTAAAGAATTCATGAAACCTTATGTAAATGCAAACTTAAGCGTATAAAAGTGGATCAAAACATGGATTTGAGAGCCTAAATTTACCAACAAAATGGTAGTTATCAACTCCCCCACACTTAAACTTGAGCGTCTCGCACAAGCTAACTAAACATGTATCCCCCTAGATTATTCTCAATCATATTTAGAAACAATTGAAAGGAAATTACCTAGGGTTGTCAATTCTCAAAAATCTAAGCTCAATGGACTAGTATCTTATCCTTAAATCAACAACTTAGCATATTTCATCCATCATGACTCATTGAGATGAATTTCATAAAAAACCTTGCAAGGGAAGTTCTAAAGTGGCTCTCTTCCTGCCCTCGGGGCTATGGTGCAGCGGTAAGGTCACTAGTTGTTAACCCAGGCATCTGCGGTTCGATCCCCAGCTACGACGCATTTTGCAAGAATTTTTCCTCCAAATGGGGCGCGAACCCTGGGACGCTGGGCTTCTAGACTGGCCACCGCGAGCGCTTCCCGATTTACCCTGGTGACCGGTGGGAAACTTCCGTGGGGCCGGGCCGGTCACCCCAGGTTCAATTTGTCTGCTGCTTAGTTCATCATTTTTTTTAAAGTGGCTCTCTTCCTAAATTCTACATTTTGATGGAAGTGGAGCTCACTCAAACACCACATGTTTCTTGCACTACCATAGACTTGCTTATTATCTACTCTCCACCATCATTCTTGATTTGCATCCACATCTACAAAAGCTTATTCACACAAGTTAAAGAAATATGAAATGATAGGAATGACTTTGATATTTAATGAATTTGATGCTAAGGGAATAAAGGAAATAAAGAAATATGGCATCATAAGGAAATATGGAAAAGTAAGGAAAGTGGGAGATTGGGACACTCAAAAATGCTTCTAATGCACTTTGCCCATTTTTTTCTGACTTATCTTGCATGTATCAGAGTAGTGGTGGAGTAGGAAGTGTATAGTGCCTCTGATTTGGATGAAAACAATGCTAAAATGAGGAGTACCCAGGTTTTGTTCTGTGCCAGCCTTCACTGATCGGTCACTGGACCGATCAGACATTGCCTAATTAGACTGGGCATCAGACTGGACAGCTTCTGATCGGTCTGGAGACCGATCAGGCTTTGAACAGAATTGAAATTGTGAAATTCTGAACTGTCTTCTCCCGAGACTTCCAATCCTTCAATCTATAACTCCCTCTTGAATTCAACCAGCTTCTTGTTTTCATCTTCCACTTTAGAAACTAATCTAACCCCTGACACTTCATGTTTTTCTTTGTCTTCCCTTCCCTTTTCTTTTCTTTTCTTTCTTTCCTTTTGTTTTCTCAGCTGCTGACTTTTTTCTATTTTTTTTTCTCTGCAGCTAAGTCTCTGCTTCTATTTTTATTCAGTTTTAATTCCTTCCAATGATCAGCTCCAACTCTCGAAATATGTTAAGCAATTTCAGAAAGTTTCAACTGGTTTCAAATGAATGAAATCATCCTTTGTTTCTACTTGATACTTGGTCCAATGGAGCTTGTTTTCTATCCATAACTTGAACTTTAAGGTTGTATCTTTGCTCTCTAACTTTTTTTTCCTTTTCTTCACTCTTCAGATCACAAAGTTCTTTCCTTTTCATGCAATTGAACTGATGGATATTCTTGCAACCCAAACTTGATACAAAAATTCTTCAAATTGACACTTTTTTTCTTATAGGTTGTCAATACTTGATTGTCCTCAACTTTTGATAGAATGCTTGCATCCTCCCCCACACTTAAATTTTTGTCCATCTCGGGCAAAGCAACATCAAGAAACATTGAAGTACCCAAGTCCAATGAAAATATTATGATGAACATGAAACTTAGGGAAGGAAAATGAAATACAAAGTAGATAAACAAATAAGATTGCAAAAATGATATGAGAAAGGAAACAAAATGATTCACCTCTATAAATGTGGTCCAATCATAGAAATATAGCTTTGAAAGAACCTAAGCAAGTTCTAGAGTATAATCACAAGTGTGTATCTCACAAATAAGGCTAATCCTCACTAGGTAAAAAGAATTCATCTCAAGTCATCAATCTAGAGTCCATAACTAAGAAGTACTCAAGCATCCAAGAATTTTTCATCCATTGGTTCAAATCTTAAGTTTTAACAACCAAATTTAATTTGCTTTCAAGGGATCCTAAAATGATATAAGAAAATCTAGATGGATACATCTATTTCTAGTCATGCAAGAAATAAAATGTCAAAAGGGATAAAATGGTATCTACAATGACTCTTATTCAATCTACACTAACCAAGCATTTATTAGCAAGAACTCATTTTTAAAAGAAAATTTTACTTCTAGAAAACATAAAAATTAAACATGCAATGAAATAAAATGCAAGAAGGAACAAACTCCCCTTTATTTATGGAAGTCGGAGTCGATTAAGAAATAATCTCCATTGCGGTAGTGGAGGAGTATGAGTGGTCGAGAGAGCATTCTTCATTTGATCAACGTCATGGTTCACTGTTCCCCCACACTTGAGCTTCACAGAAATATGCTCCGATGGATGGAGACGTTTAAGGTACAAGATCCATTTAAGAGGTGGAGTGCTACGAATCAAAGTAAGATCATCTCCTCCCTCTTGATGCTTTTCAGAAAACCTTCCAGGAGGTTGGAGTTTGTTTAGATGGAGCACCCACTCCAGAAGTCTACGATGCCCTGCAAAACCATGCAATACCTCCCTCAAGCATGCAGGGTAAAAAAGAAGTGTAATACCATCAGTCTCTATATAAAATTTATCCAAAAATGCATCACATCCAATAAAATCAATCTTGGGTACCTCAATGAGTTTTTCACAATTAATTTCCACAAAAGGTATGTCATGAAACTTATCACAACCAATAAAGTCAATTTTGGGTACCTCTTTTAGTTTTTCACAATCAATTTCTGCATAGGATGTATCAAGATATGTTTCACAACCAATGAAATCAAATTTAGGTACCTCAATGGAATTTTCACAATTATGCTCTAAATGGAATGTATCAATAATTGCTTCACAATCAACAGAATCAATCCTAGGTTCCTCTATGAAATTTTCACAATCAGGATCTACACAAGAAGTGTCAAGAATATCATCACAACAAACAAAATCAATTTCAGGTGTCTCTATTGAATTTCCACAATTAGTTTCTACAGAAGATGTATTAAGAAATGTTTCACAGCCAACAAAATCAATCTTGAGTTTCTCTATGAATTTTTCATAGTTAGAGTCCACATAAGATGTATCACAACATGCTTCACATTCAACTAAATCAATTTTAGGTGCCTCCATGGATTTTTCACAATCACTTTTAGCATAAGATGTATCAAGAATTCCATCAAAACAAACAAAATCAATTTTAGGCACCTCTAAAAATTCTTCACAATCAGCATCTGTCTCTATAAAGAATGTATCAACATAAGATGAATCAAGAAATATATTACAATTAACATTTGCATCACAATCAACAAAATCATCCTTATGTACCTCTATTAATTTTCACAATCAATCTGGACATAAGATGTGTCAAGAATATCACCACAACCAACAAACTCAACCCTAGGTACCTCTATGAGTTCTTCTAAAGGAATAGGAGAAATACTTATAGATCATGCGGAAGAATTCCTGGAGGTTCTACAAGAATAGATGTAACTGTGGTCTCCTCCTGGTCATGTTCAAGCTCCACTTTAGGCTCAGGTTCTGATGAACATTCAACTAAAAAAGGTGATTCTTGGGTCCTTGCTTCCACCATGCAAGTCCCTACACTTTCATACTGATCCTCTGAATCTTCTAATGTATCAGTCAATGGTGGTGGTCCCTGGGGCTCTATACAATCCCCTACACCTGTAGAATCATCTGTAACACCTTCTTCATCAACCATATTTGCAACAGCCATATTAGAAAAAATAGGACCAACAAAAACTATTGTTGATGCAGTCTGGCCCTGATTGTTGTTTTGGTGTTGACACCGATTTAAGTTTAGGTGGATGATTATTGATTATGATTAAGTCCTGATCGGGGATCAGACATGGTATGAAAAATCCTAGTCTGGAGGGCTAGGTGTTGGAAAATCCTGACCTGGAGGGTTAGGTGTTGAAAATCCTAGTCTGGAGGGCTAGGTGCTGGAAAATCCTAACCTGGAGGGTTAGGTGTTGAAAAGTCCTAGCTTGGAGGGCTAGGTGTTGGAAAAGTCCTAATTCGGAAAGGTTGGGTGAAAAGTCCTAGCTTGGAGGGCTAGGTGAAAAGTCCTAGCTTGGAGGGCTAGGTGAAAAGTCCTAACTTGGAGGATTAGGTGCAAATTCCCATCCTGGAGAATTAGGTGAAAAAGTCCTGGCTTGGAGGGTCAGGTCCTAGCTTGGAGGGCTAGGTTTGGAAAGTCCTAATCCGGAAGAGTTGGGTGAAAAGTCCTAGCTTGGAGGGCTAGGTGAAAAGTCCTAACTTGGAGGGTTAGGTGCAAATTCCCAACTTGGAGGGTTAGGTGAAAAATCCTTGGCTTGGAGGGCTAAGGTGGAAGAGAACTTAGCTTGGAGGGCTAAGTTTACGTCCCTGGATCGGTCTGGTGATCGGTCAGGGAAGCTGGCACGTTGCCCTGTTGTGGATCAGTCTGGTGACCGATCCAGCAATGACTGATCGGTCTGGTGACCGATCAGGGAGCATACAGTGAGGTTGGGAACCTACTGTACTGCTCCTGATCGATCCGGTGACCGATCAGGGAGTGTGTGTTTCACCTACTGCTTGGCTCCTGATCGGTCGGGTGACCGATCAAGGAGCGAACAGTTGAGGTTGAGTTCTCTTGCTGATCTGAACCTGATCGGTCTGAAGACCGATCAGGGTCACTGTGCAGATCGTTCCGGAGAACGATCCAGCATCGCAGGTTCCTCACTATGATCGATCAGGCTCTAGCCTGATCGGTCTGGTCATGATCTGATCGGTCTGGTGACCGATCAGGAGGATGCCTAATCAGTCTGATGACCGATCAGGAGGTCTGGACTGCGAAGCTCAGAAATCGCCCAAGAAAGGGGTGGATCGTTCGGGTGATCGATCCACAACCTGGGATCGGTCCGGTGATCGATCCAGGAGAAGTCACAAAGAAATCGCGATTTCTGATTGAGCGTTGGGGACCAATCAGGACAGAGCCTGATCGGTCTGGACCTAGCCTGATCGGTCTGGTGACCAATCAGGAGTCGCTCTGATCGGTCGGGTGACCGATCACTTTAATTCAAATTGCACTGTCAGACGCTCTGATCGCGTCTGACCGTATCCGATTCGCTGATGTTTGCCTCTGATACTTGATTTACTGTGTGATATACTGCTCTAACAGTTTGATTAAGCTGCAGGTGATAGGGGAGGATTTAAACATTCAAGGAGAAGTCAATGGAGGCTTTCCTTGGAGCAGGTTTGTCCATTTCTCATCTCAGGTTGCAACGGCTAGAGCTGCAGGACTGAAGCCGCTGACTGAAGCTTGGCTGAGGGAGCTCAGGAAGTTCAGTAAGGGTTCAGTGTAGCTGGCGTTGGCAGTGAGGCAGCTGGAGGCTGCTGGAGATGAGGTCACTTGATGCTTGGTGGAGAAACAAAAAGGAACGGGAGACAGCTTGGTGGAAGCAGAGAAGAATTCGAAAGCTTACAACTTGTGTTCTTGAGTTCCTGTGCCTTGAGTTCTCCACATCAAGCTTGCTGTGTTCTTGAAGTTTCCATCATTCTGAACAAGCTATCGAGAAGCAATCATCCATTACTCGAGCACTTGAAGGAGAGAACGAGAGGCTTGGAGTCCGACAGTGGGAAGACACGAAGAAGGGTTCTTGCGTGAGATCGCCACTGGTGTTAGTAATATGAGAGAAGTGTCCTAAGGCAATCGCCTTATGATTGTAAACATTTATTCTAATAAATGATAATTCACTATTTGAGTATACATGTTTGTGTATTTGATTGAGATCTTAAACTCATCTACTGAATGTCCAAAATACAATTCACAGCATAAGAGAATTTGTGATGGGATCACAACTAGTGATTATCTCTAAATGTGCATTTGTGAAGTATTGAAATTATCCCTAGTCGATGAATTGATAAAAACGGACACTATCAATTCTGTTGAGACTAGCATGGGTTATTCTCTAATCAGCTGATTCTCACTGGCTGGTGACATTGGGATGTCCGGAGATAAACATGGATGCTAGTTAAGGGAACTAGTTCATTGGAGTGACTAGCTGTAAGACTTCATATGGGAATCTACATGTAGATATGTCAATGAAGTTTTTACTGCAGCTTAAGTGCGATGTTCCTTTGACTTGCGGTGTTCAAGTCATCTTGGTCATGGAGACTTATACTTTAACATCTTAAGCAAGCATCTCCAAGGAGGTGTGGACCCAGGATAATTGGGTATAAGCCGAAGTGCCCGAAGATGTTTGAACAGCCTACAAAGGATTCACCACTCCTTGCGAGGAGATGTATACCCAGGCCTATCGTCGGATTGTTACTCAAAACCTCTGGCCAGAGTATATCATGTTTAGAGTGCGAGTCTCTTAAATACATGAGAGTAATTAGAAATCTAAAGGACGAGAAAGACACTACTTGGGCTAGGTGTGACGTAGTCAGTCTAGTGGGGACTGACACAAACAGACCATGTCCTGAACCAAGTGGGTATAAGGTGGTGAAGGGAATGGGGCACGATTCATTAGAGCTGCTGAAGGGTTTCAGAATTACTTTTGAGGTCAAACCGTTGATCTTTCGATTAATTGGGGGTCATGATGTACTACTAGGTGTCACTCATGATCGTTCTATAATTAGTTGATTATAGACGGCCAACATAAATCGTAAGCCTATTTAGTCACACACACTACGAGTAATCCGAGGGATTTAAAACGAGTTGAAAATTAGATTTTCCGATCAAGAGAAATAAGTCGAATCTGAGTTAATCAGAGGCGCAACGGAAACTTAAAATGGCTAAGTCTTTTGAAGGCTTAATGGGCGAATTAAATGAGTTTAATTCGCGATGGAATCGGCTTGGTTTGGCCGGCCAAAGAGGGTGTCCACCCTCTTGGTTTGGCCGGCCATTAAAAAGGGAATAAACCAATTTAATTTGTTTAATTAATAAAATAAATCTAGCGCGATTTGTTTTATAAATTATGGATAAATAAATTTGTATAAAGAAATTTATATAAATAAATTTATAGAAATTTATTTCTTTTTGGGAAATTAAAATAATCCGTGGAGTGGTTTATTTTAATTTTATAAAATCAATTATGAATTGATTTTTCCATTAAAAGAAAATTTATAAATTTCTTATAAAATTTATTCCATAATTAAAGAAGAGAATAATTTGTTTTATTATAAAGTTAGTTATAATAAAACTAGGCATATCGGAATTATTCATAAGAAAATTTATAAGATAAATTTCTTATGAAAATTAATTCTGTTAATTCCGTTAAAGAGGAGACTTAGCAAGGGAGAGGTTACTATATAAAGGACCCAAAGGCTAGCCTTCAATTCCAATCAATTAAGTTGATTAAGAGTTAATCCTCTCCCTCTCTCTCTATTATTCTCTTCCTCCCTTTTCCCCCTTCTCAACCCTAGGGCCGGCGCCCCTTGAGGCAACTAGGGCCGGCGCCTGTTCATCCACCTAGGGCCGGCGCACTTCTTCCCTTAGGGTTGGTTGCCGTGAGCTATCAAGGAGAAGGAGAAGCCAAGACAAGAAGAAGAAGACGCGGATCACAACTCCTCTTTTCCCGGAATTTAGATTCCGTTTCTTGTTGGTGAGTTTCCATTCTTTTCTCTTGTTCTTCTAGTTGTGCCTTTAGAGAATCTAGTAGTTCTCGTCGGCACAAAACTCGTGACTTTGCGAAGTCATCCCGAAGAGAACTCGGCATGGACGCGAATAGAGGCGAAGCTTCCAAGGGACGCTACGATTGGATCTCGTCCCTTACTTCGAGTTACGCGAGGTACTTAGTAAATTAGTTTACTTTTCTGCAAAGTTTTAATTTATGATTATGTCCACACACCATAAGGTTGCATGCTAGATACGTGGTTAAAATAATTTAGGAAATTATTTTATGCTAATTCTTCCGCTGCACGTAAAAATTTAAATTTTACGAACCCGTATCCTTGTCGACATGCACCCGGTCCCAACAGTGGTATCAGAGCCGGTTAGTGTTCGACATAATCATATAATTGTTTTGCGGAAAACTTTGTCATAATCTCAATTTTGGAAAAAATTTCAATTATTGAAACTTTCCAATTATAATAAATTTTAGATTTAGGAATTTCTAAGTTTGGAAATCCTCATGAAATTTCGCAAACTTTTGAAATATCCTAGTTCCTAAAAATTTTATAATAATTGTGAAAACTTCCCATCTTTGGAAACTTTCCAATTTTGAAAATTTTCTATTTTAGAAATTTTCCAACTTTGGAAATATGTAAGTTTTCTTTGTACCAGAAACTTACAATTATTCTGAAAATCTATTATGAAATCTCGTAATTTTGGGCACTTTCTTTCAAGAAAGTCTAGACAAATTTATGGACAATTAATTGACAATTAAATTTAAATTGGTTTTTAAATTGACAACAAAATTCTTTATTTTGGATTGAGCCTCGGGGAGCCGTCCAATTTAAAGTTAGTAGTTGTAATTTAATTTCCCAATTTTAAATGAAATTGTCATGTTTAATTTGGTTGCGCTTCCGAAGCGGACCAAATTGGATTTACGACAAATTACTTTTCTTTGGGTATCTGAGCCTCGGGGAGCCACCCTTAGAAAACGATTTGTTGTAATTAATTAAATCCATGAATAAAATATGTTTTAAGAGGTGATGCTCTTACATATTGTTGTCTCCAAAATTAATTAGGAAAATGGTTTCCTATAGAGCTTTCTTAAAAGAGATTTTCATGAAAATAATATGTGGTTGAATTAAGGGAATTGTCTCTTAATTTAATAAGTTTTGATTTAGAGAAATCAAAGTCTTGAACATATTATTTCCGAAATTGATTATGACAATTTAGGAAATTGTTTCCCAAAACAATTCCTTCAATAAAGTATGAAATTAGAATTAGGAAATCCGGTTCCTAATTCAATTAATGAGACTTGGTAACTTAAGTCACATACATACTTTATTAAGGAAATCGTTAGTCATGACATGATTATATGTCATGAATGTGCTTAGAAAAGATGAGACCCAAAATCCCTTACAAAATATTAAGGCCAACACCTTCCATTAATATGGTTAGAATCGGAGTTTTGTTTCTCGTTTGGGTTGATGGACACATCCATGCCCGGCTTAAACCTCAACATGTTCAAACCATGGAATTAGTTTATGATTAATATAGTTGGAGTTAGAAGTCAATCCTTAGTTTTGGTTGTTGGACACATCCAAGCCTGACTAAACGATTGAATGAGCTCCAACCATATTAAAACTATTTCTTGATTAATGGGTCAACCTTAAGCTTGGAGCATCGATTTGTTGTGCCACAGCCAAGGTCGATGTAAAGAGAGGTGCAGTTGGGTGCTATGTATAATGTTGCATACTTGTTAATGAGTTAACAACCCAATGATTTATGCAAACATTCAATTAGTTGATAGCATAAAGTGATAGTTACATATATGTGATATGTAATCGGTATAATTACCTACCTTCATAGCTAAGAAAAACTTGATGGCCACAACCATGGTGGTTCTTATCTATGGTTGGATATCAACCTATTTGGAGATGTTCCTACGATCTCCGGAATTGATAAAAAGGGTTATTCAATTTGAAAAATAAATAGGATTTTATTTATGTATGTTGATACATTCTTTAATCATTCTTCTCACATAAACTCAATTTGTATTTCTAGGATAATCACTCGATCATGTCTTCTCTAAACTTGCGTTCCATTTTGGACACCAATAAACTGACTGGGTCGAACTTCATGGACTGGCTTCGAAACCTGAGGATAGTCCTCAAGGCGGAAAAGCTTGCTTATGTCATTGAAAATCAACTTCCCGACCATCCTCCAGAAAATGCAACTCCGAACCAATTGTTGGCCCATCAGAAACATTTGACCGATTCTGAACTTGCAAGTTGCATTATGCTAGCCTCTATGGTACCTGAGCTACAAAAGCAGCATGAGCATATGGATGCTTGTACCTGAGCCTCTATGGTACCCATCTTCATGAGTTGTTTGAAGAGCAGGCGAGATCCGAAAGGTTCGAAGTCTCCAGACTCCTCTTCACCACTAAGATGCAGGAAGGCACTTCTGCCTCGCAGTTTGTGTTAAGGATGTTGGGGTACATTGAGCGACTGAGCGCACTCGGTTTTGCTATGGATCATGAACTAAGTATTGACTTAATTCTGAGTTGTTTGCCCAAAAGTTATTCACAATTTGTGATGAACTATCGGATGAACAAACTGGAGACCACCATTCCTGAGTTGCTCAACCTGCTGAAGACTGTGGAGCCTTCTGTAAAGCCGGATCAAAAGACAGTACTGTTAGTTGGTTCCTCGAAGAAAGGTTCTAAGAGGAAGGCCAAAGAACAGAACAAGGGGAAGAAGAAAAAGGCCAAGAAGACTGAAAAGAAACCAAAAGGAACCTGTCATCATTGTGGCAAGGAGGGTCACTGGCGAAGAAACTGCAAGGTTTATCTTGAGTCCTTGAAGAAGAAGGCATCCGATGCCCCATCCTCTTCAGGTATCTTCGTTATTGAATGTCACTCTATTTCCTCAGATACCTGTGTACTTGATACTGGGTGTAGCTCACATATATGTAATGACATACAGGGGCTAAGGAATAGAAGAAGACTCGTCAAGGGAGAAGCGAATTTGCGGGTTGGAAATGGAGCAAGGATTGCTGCTGTTGCCATTGGAACATATTTGCTAAAGCTCCCAACTGGACGTATCTTAGAATTGGATAATTGTTATTTCGTTCCTTCGTTAATAAAGAACATTGTATCTATTTCATGTTTGAATGAAAAAGGTTATCATTTAACTTTTAGTAACAATTGTTGTTACATAACTTTAAATGACGTTCTTTATGAGAATGGAACTTTGTGCAATGGCATCTACACGTTAGACTTATCCAGTGACGTTTTCAATATCGCTGTTAGCAACAAACGTGCTCGAATAGATAATCAAATAGACTCCTACATGTGGCACTGTCGTCTTGGCCATATAAGTAAGAAACGCATGACCGAATTACACCGATGTGGAATTTTGGAAACATTTGAACCCGGTTCATTTGATACATGCGAATCATGCTTAAGAGGCAAGATGACCAAATTACCCTTTTCCGGAAAAGGTAATCCAGTGGGAGAATTGCTTGGTCTAATACATACCGATGTATGTGGACCAATGTCAACTCTTGCACAAGGAGGCTATAGCTACTTCATCACCTTTATCGATGATCACTCACGATTTGGGTATGTGTTCTTGATGAAACACAAATCTGAAGCCTTTGAGAAATTCAAAGAGTTCAGAAATAAAGTAGAGAAACAGCTTGGCAAAAGTATTAAGATACTTCGATCCGATCGGGGTGGTGAATACTTAAGTCAAGAGTTTCAAGATTATCTTAGGGACAATGGGATATTGTCTCAATGGACTCCGCCGTATACACCACAGCATAATGGTGTATCTGAGAGGCGTAACCGAACCTTGATGGACATGGTTAGATCCATGATGAACCATGCAACTCTTCCAAAGTCCTTTTGGGGCTATGCACTTAAGACAGCTGTTTACTTGCTAAACAGAGTCCCGACCAAGGTTGTCTCTACTACTCCATATGAGACTTGGAATAGTAAGAAACCCCACTTAACTCACCTTAAGATATGGGGTTGTCCCGCTTATGTGAAGCGGACTGTATCAGACAAATTGGATGCTAAGTCTGATAAATGTCTATTTATTGGGTACCCTAAGGAAACGAAGGGTTACCAATTCTATCATCCCTTGGAGCAAAAGGTGTTTGTTTCAAGGCATGCTGTATTTCTGGAAAAGGAATTTCTTTTACAAGAAAACAGTGGGAGTGGCATTGAACTTGATGAAGTTCAAGAAACTCCAATAGACATTATAGAGACACCTAGTCTAGGCCCACAACCGATAATTCATAATGATGAGCTATCAGTTGAACCTAAAACAACACCACCTCTTCGTAGGTCTGATAGGGCACGCAATATTCCAGAGAGATACAGATTTCTCGTAAGTGAATCGAACGACATGTTACTCATAAGCGATGATGAACCTATCAGTTATGAAGATGTCCTGAAAAGTTCAGAAAGGGACAAATGGCTTGAGGCCATGAAGTCGGAAATGGATTCCATGTACGAAAATCAAGTATGGGACTTGGTTAACCCACCCGAAGGGATTAAGCCCATAGGGTGCAAGTGGGTTTTCAAGAAGAAAACCGACATGGAAGGTAATGTAGTTACCTTTAAAGCTAGATTAGTGGCAAAAGGATATCGTCAGAAACAAGGAATTGATTATGACGAAACCTATTCGCCAGTAGCTATGCTTAAATCCATTCGGATGCTCCTAGCCATAGCAGCTCATTATGATTATGAGATATGGCAAATGGATGTGAAAACAGCTTTCCTTAATGGAAACCTGCTTGAGGATGTATACATGATACAACCTGAAGGTTTCACATCGGTTGATAAAACCAAAGTATGCAAGCTTCGACGATCCATATATGGACTGAAGCAAGCATCTAGGAGCTGGAACATCCGTTTTGATGAGACAATCAAAAAGTTTGATTTCTCACAAAATCCTGACGAACCTTGTGTGTACAAGAAGGTTAGTGGGAGTGCAGTCGTATTCCTAGTATTATATGTCGATGACATATTACTTATAGGAAACGATATATCAGTCTTACAGACAGTTAAAATTTGGTTGTCCAAAACTTTCTCCATGAAAGACCTGGGAGAAGCAACCTATATCCTTGGGATTAGAATCTATAGAGATAGATCAAAACGGTTGCTTGGTCTTTCGCAGTCTACATATATAGACCGAGTGCTAAAAAGGTTTAGCATGTCGGAATCCAAGAAAGGTTACCTTCCCATCAGGCATGGGATCAACCTTTCGAAGTCTATGTGTCCGCGCACAGAAGACGAGAGGATTTGCATGAATAAGATACCTTATGCATCCGCGATAGGATCTATCATGTATGCTATGTTATGTACTAGGCCCGATGTATCATATGCTCTGAGTGTCACGAGCAGATACCAGTCTGATCCAGGGATGGATCATTGGGCGGCTGTCAAGACAATCCTTAAGTACTTAAGAAGAACTAAGGATGTGTTCCTAATATATGGAGAAGGAGATATGGTAATACGTGGGTATACAGATGCCAGTTTCCAGACAGATAAGGATGACTCCAAATCGCAGTCTGGATACGTATTTACTTTGAATGGAGGCGCAGTAAGTTGGAAAAGTTCCAAACAAGACACCGTAGCGGATTCTACCACGGAAGCGGAATATATCGCAGCTTCGGAAGCAGCAAAGGAAGCAGTTTGGATCAAGAAGTTTGTCTCAGAACTTGGTGTGGTTCCAACCATTGATGAAGCAGTGCCGGTTTACTGCGACAACAATGGAGCTATTGCACAAGCGAAGGAACCAAGGTCTCATCAGCGATCCAAACACGTGCTTCGACGCTATCATCTGATCAGAGAGATTATAAGTAGGAATGACATACAAATTGAGAGAGTTCCCACTGAAAGGAATATAGCGGATCCTTTAACTAAGGCCTTGCCTCAAAGCAAGTTTGAGGGTCATGTTAGAGCCTGTGGTATTGGATACCGTAGCGATTGGCATTAGGCCAAGTGGGAGTTTGTTAGTAATATGAGAGAAGTGTCCTAAGGCAATCGCCTTATGATTGTAAACATTTATTCTAATAAATGATAATTCACTATTTGAGTATACATGTTTGTGTATTTGATTGAGATCTTAAACTCATCTACTGAATGTCCGCAATACAATTCACAGCATAAGAGAATTTGTGATGGGATCACAACTAGTGATTATCTCTAAATGTGCAATTGTGAAGTATTGAAATTATCCCTAGTCGATGAATTGATAAAAACGGACACTATCAATTCTGTTGAGACTAGCATGGGTTATTCTCTAATCAGCTGATTCTCACTGGCTGGTGACATTGGGATGTCCGAGATAAACATGGATGCTAGTTAAGGGAACTAGTTCATTGGAGTGACTAGCTGTAAGACTTCATATGGGAATCTACATGTAGATATGTCAATGAAGTTCTTACTGCAGCTTAAGTGCGATGTTCCTTTGACTTGCGGTGTTCAAGTCATCTTGGTCATGGAGACTTATACTTTAACATCTTAAGCAAGCATCTCCAAGGAGGTGTGGACCCAGGATGATTGGGTATAAGCCGAAGTGCCCGAAGATGTTTGAACAGCCTACAAAGGATTCACCACTCCTTGCGAGGAGATGTATACCCAGGCCTATCGTCGGATTGTTACTCAAAACCTCTGGCCAGAGTATATCATGTTTAGAGTGCGAGTCTCTTAAATACATGAGAGTAATTAGAAATCCAAAGGACGAGAAAGACACTACTTGGGCTAGGTGTGACGTAGTCAGTCTAGTGGGGACTGACACAAACAGACCATGTCCTGAACCAAGTGGGTATAAGGTGGTGAAGGGAATGGGGCACGATTCATTAGAGCTGCTGAAGGGTTTCAGAATTACTTCTGAGGTCAAACCGTTGATCTTTCGATTAATTGGGGGTCATGATGTACTACTAGGTGCCACTCATGATCGTTCTATAATTAGTTGATTATAGACGGCCAACATAAATCGAAAGCCTATTTAGTCACACGCACTACGAGTAATCCGAGGGATTTAAAACGAGTTGAAAATTGGATTTTCCGATCAAGAGAAATAAGTCGAATCTGAGTTAATCAGAGGCGCAACGGAAACTTAAAATGGCTAAGTCTTTTGAAGGCTTAATGGGCGAATTAAATGAGTTTAATTCGCGATGGAATCGGCTTGGTTTGGCCGGCCAAAGAGGGTGTCCACCCTCTTGGTTTGGCCGGCCATTAAAAAGGGAATAAACCAATTTAATTGGTTTAATTAATAAAATAAATCTAGCGCGATTTGTTTTATAAATTATGGATAAATAAATTTGTATAAAGAAATTTATATAAATAAATTTATAGAAATTTATTTCTTTTTGGGAAATTAAAATAATCCGTGGAGTGGTTTATTTTAATTTTATAAAATCAATTATGAATTGATTTTTCCATTAAAAGAAAAATTTATAAATTTCTTATAAAATTTATTCCATAATTAAAGAAGAGAATAATTTGTTTTATTATAAAGTTAGTTATAATAAAACTAGGCATAACGGAATTATTCATAAGAAAATTTATAAGATAAATTTCTTATGAAAATTAATTCCGTTAATTCCGTTAAAGAGGAGACTTAGCAAGGGAGAGGTTACTATATAAAGGAACCAAAGGCTAGCCTTCAATTCCAATCAATTAAGTTGATTAAGAGTTAATCCTCTCCCTCTCTCTCTCTTATTCTCTTCCTCCCTTTTCCCCTTCTCAACCCTAGGGCCGGCGCCCCTTGAGGCAACTAGGGCCGGCGCCCCTTCATCCACCTAGGGCCGGCGCACTTCTTCCCTTAGGGTTGGTTGCCGTGAGCTATCAAGGAGAAGGAGAAGCCAAGACAAGAAGAAGAAGACGCGGATCACAACTCCTCTCTTCCCGGAATTTAGATTCCGTTTCTTGTTGGTGAGTTTCCATTCTTTTCTCTTGTTCTTCTAGTTGTGCCTTTAGAGAATCTAGTAGTTCTCGTCGGCACAAAACTCGTGACTTTGCGAAGTCATCCCGAAGAGAACTCGGCGTGGACGCGAATAGAGGCGAAGTTTCCAAGGGACGCTACGGTTGGATCTCGTCCCTTACTTCGAGTTACGCGAGGTACTTAGTAAATTAGTTTACTTTTCCGCAAAGTTTTAATTTATGATTATGTCCACACACCATAAGGTTACATGCTAGATACGTGGTTAAAATAATTTAGGAAATTATTTTATGCTAATTCTTCCGCTGCACGTAAAAATTTAAAATTTTACGAACCCGTATTCTTGTCGACATGCACCCGGTCCCAACAACTGGGTGGAGCTCAGGGAAGCTTGCTGCGTTCTTCTCTTTGCTGGGTGTTTGAGTAAGATCTTTCTTGTTGTTTCATTGAGCTTAAACATTTATCTGATTGAAACGCTGTGGAGAGATTTCTCCACCGAGAAGGAGGTTGCTTTATATCCGGTGATCACCGGGGCTTGATCTGCCGACGATCAAGGGATCGCCCACCTTAAGGGCACGCCAAGGAGTAGCGGCACGTTATCCCCGAACCTTGTAAACCCTCTTGTTAGCGATCTTGGTAGCTGTGGTTGTTAGCTTTCATCTTTGTTTTTAGTTTACTACACTGTTTTGTTTTTCCTTTGCTTCTTCCGCTGTGCTACTGATAAGCTAAGTGCAGAAAACTTGTTAAGTTCTCAAAGAGAAAGTGTTGGCTATATTCACCCCCCCTCTCTAGCCATCTCGTCACCAACAAGTGGTATCAGAGCTTGGGGCTCTGTTTACGGCTTAACATCCAAGAGTTCTCAACAAGATGGCTTTGAGAGAAGGCTTCTCCACCACCCAACCTCCATTCTTTGATAGCGCCGACTTTCAGTATTGGAGATCAAAGATGGAATACTATTTGAAGATGGATATCCATACTTGGTTCGCGGTGAAGGAGGGATTCATTCCTCCTAAGGATGACGAAGGCAAAGAATTCGAGTCTTCACGGTGGACTGCCGAACAAACACGAAAGAGTGAAGCAGACGCGAAGGCAATTGTCACTCTACAATGTGGCATGAACAAAGATCAACTCATCAAAGTTGGTCCTTTCACAAGTGCCAAGGACCTATGGAACAAACTCATTGAGCTTCATGAAGGCACCCGGGACTCTAGAATCACAAAGAGGGATTTGTTCCTCAACCAACTTCAAAATCTCTCCATGAAGGAGAATGAGTCGGTAAGTGGGCTTCATAGTCGTTTCAAGGAAGTCCTCAATGGGTTTCATTCAATTGATGAAAAGGTCGAGAACCGCGACCTTGTGAGGTATGTTTTGAAAGCATTTCCAAGGAATGCTTTGTGGTCATCTATGGTGGATGCCTACAAAGTATCCAAGGATTTATCTATTGTAAAATTAGATGATTTATTTTGTGAGATGGAGTTGCATGAAATGGCTAACAAAGGCCCCAAGGAGAAGGGGATTGCCTTAGTTGCAGGGGACCGAACCAACAAGAAGAAGAAGGAGAAGAAGAAGGAGAAGGAGGTCTCATCATCTTCATCCTCTTCCGAATCCGAGTCAAATTCCGAGGAAGATGGTAGCAGCTCCTCTTCATCCGAAATGGCCAATTTTGTGAGGAGGATGATGCGAAGGGATCGACGTTTCAAAAGTAGAGGTAACACTAGTGAATCCAAACTTGATAAGAATAATGCATCTTGTTTTGAGTGTGGTAGGAAAGGGCATTTCAAGAATGAATGTCCAAAGCTTAAGAAGAAGGAGGAGAAATCCAAACGAAAAGAAGAGAAATTCAAGAAGAAGAAGAAAGCCTTGAAGGCCTCTTGGGATGAGTCATCCTCTAGCTCATCCGATGAAGAAAAGGAGGAGAAGAGCACAAGGCAAGTGGCACTCATGGCTCTTGGAGAGGAGAGCAGTGATGATTCTTCGAGCTCCTAAACGCGGCTTCATCATCTTCGGATGATGAAGAGGTAACTTCTCCCGAGCTTGAAAAGTGTTATAGGGCAATTGCATGTTTAACCAGTATGCTTAAAAAGTCCAAGAATAAGGTTAAGGCATTGCAAGTAGAAATTGATCAATTGAAGGCTTCTAGAGATGATAACATTGATGATTTGCATGTCAAATTGCTAGAAGATGAAATCAAATCATTGAAACATGAAATTGAAAATTTGAAATCCTCCAAGGTGGAGGAAGTAAATGACTTGCATGATAACTTGTTAGTAGAGGAAAACCAATCTTTGAAGAGTGAGGTTGAGAAGCTCAAGAATATTCTTGGGAAGTTCTCAACTAGCTCTAAGACCCTAGATATGATTCTAAATGCCCAAAGGGCAGTCTACAATAGGGCCGGTATTGGTTACCGCCCTAAAGAACCCTCATTTGTGTCTCTCATGTCTAGGACTGACATGAGACAATCTAGGACACCCAAAACTCAAAAGAAAGTTGTCAAGGCATGGGTGCCTAAGTCATGTTTAGTTAATGCTTTAGGTCCTAAAGTTTGGGTACCTAAAACTTCTATTTTTCGAATTGTGTAGGTTATGATTGAGGGGGAGCAACTATCAACTTGGTTCGTTGATAGTGGATGCTCCAAACACATGACCGGGGATAGATCATTGTTTACCACACTTCACAAGAAAAGTAGAGGTAATGTATCATTTGGTAACAATGGTAGTCTTAAGGTCATAGGAATAGGAGACATTCAAATATCCGAATGTCTTAGAATCTCAAATGTCCTTCTAGTCAAGGGGATGAAATTTAATCTCTTAAGTGTCAGTCAATTGTGTGACACGGGTTACACAATTGACTTCCAACCAAGTCAATGTCTAGTTAGACAAAATGACACCTTGGACATGGTACTAGTAGGAGCAAGAGTAGACACTATTTATCAAGTTTCATTTAAAAGTGCTACTAATACTTTTGCTAAGTGTCTCATGTCAAAAGAAGAAGAGTCCACCCTTTGGCACCGGAGGTTAGCACATGTGAACATGAAGAACATCCGGAAGTTGGCCAACAAGGGACTAGTCCGAGGCTTACTAAGCATCAAGTATGAGAAAGATAGACTTTGTGATGCATGTCAAATGGGTAAGCAAACAAAATCTGCACATAAAGGTAAAAGCACTGTGAGTACTTCCAATGCTTTAGATTTACTTCACATGGATCTATTTGATTGTAGTACTATCATATCATTGAATGGAAGTAGTATTGCTTTGTGATTATTGATGATTTCACTAGATATACATGGACCTACTTTTGAAATATAAGGACCAAACCTTAGATACTTTATTTCTTTTTGTAGAAGAGTTGAAAATGAAAAATCATCAACGATTAAGACAATTAGAAGTGATCATGGAGGTGAATTTCAAAATCAAAGGTTTTTAGAATTTTGTCAAGATAGAGGTTATAAGCATGAGTTCTCTACTCCTAGAACACCACAACAAAATGGTTTTGTAGAGAGAAAGAACCGTGTACTTCAAGAGGCTGCACGAAGCATGCTCAATGAGTACTCACTCCCGAGTTACTTATGGGTGGAAGCTGTAAATACAGCTTGCTATGTGCAAAACAGAGTCCTGATTCATAGGTTTCTAGGAAAGACTCCCCCATGACTTTCGTTTGGGAAACCACCTACGGTTAAACACCTTAGGGTGTTTGGTTGTAAGGTATTCATCTAAACACCAAGGACCATCTTGGAAAGTTCACGGCAAAGGCTGATGAAGGGATACTAGTCGGGTACTCCCTCGTTAGTAAAGCCTACCGAGTCTATACAAGAAAACTAGATTAGTTGAAGAG